>JAODAL010004636.1:0-153680 GCA_025379985.1 Phyllomedusa bahiana
AAAGCTGAAAAACTAATTCCTGAACATTTTCATTTGTATCCCTTTTTATGTGAAAAATTTAATAGGCCAATTCCATATTTGGGTTTTTTGTGTTTTAAAAAAAAAACCCTTAAATTTTTAATGGCTGGAAACTAAAAAAATATATCCCCCAATGTAGGCGGGCCCCTTGATCCCCACATATAACAGGATACAATATAAATTTGTTACATCACATTTTTAAAAAAAAATATGCACATACAATATTAAAGTAAAGAAATAAATATATTTCATTTTTTTACATAAATAATCTTCCCTGCCCTTTAATAATTTATTATCCCCTTTAAAGGGTAATAAAACGAAAAATTTATAAACATTATGTCTTTATCCCTTTTTATCTAAAGTTAAAGTCACAAACCCCGGTTAAGCCCCCCCGGGGGGTTAGAGGGATCCAAAGGTGGAATCCACCAGGATTTCTTTCCTTCCAAACCCAAACCCAATGTGGGTCACCTCCCCTTTTTAGGTCTTGTAACCCGTTCTTAAACAAATTGAAATCTCAGTTGTGAAACAGTATTTTTCGATTCAATAAATTTAGAGGAACCGGTAGCCAAATTTTTTTACAAAAAGAAAAAGGTTTATTTTATGGGTGGGAAAATTTTGTCCCCTTTTACCCTTTTTGCATAGTTTTCCCCCTATATAGGCGAGACCACATTGGGGTTTTTAACGATATATAACAGCAAGGGTTCAAGGTAAAAAAAAACCCCCCCCTTTTAGGGGATACTCTTGCCCGTAAAGTGGGGGTTGCACATATTTTCCCCCTTAAAAAAAATTTGCACATTGTGCACAAAGTAGCCCTGCAAAAGTACCTTTTTTTGGGGGTTAAATCATTTAAACTCTTTTGAAAGTTTTGGGACCCCTGATAACCAAAATTCTCCCCCGAAAAAAGAGTTATCCCCAAGGGGTTTTTTGGTCGTTAGAAACAGATCATCACTGGGTTTTTGGAAATTCCCTCAAATTTGTGGATAAAAATCCCTTTTAAAAGAGGCCCCCCTTCATTAAAAACATTGATGGATTTTTAACATGAAAAGGGATGGATGTTTTAAAAAGTAACAAAGTCCTTTTTGGTGGTTCGTTGTGTTGAAGTTCTCCTGGGGGATTTCCCAAAGCAAGTGCTGCTCAGGGGAATGTCTCTTTCCAAAATTTTTTTCCCCCATTTCTTTTCCCGTCTCTGTTTTTGTAATGTCGGATCATTTACAATACTTTAAACCCCAGCAAATTGCCCATTTGGGGCAAGGCATTTTGGTGGGGCTACCAGGGGTTTTGGCAGCTCTTTTAGTCCCCAAAAAAGCCAAATTTTCGGTCAGTGGGTTTAGGGGTAGATTTTTCATGGACAAAAAGTCCCTATTCATCTTTTTTGATAAGTGGTCAAAACATGAAATTGAAACCTATCGAAATTTCCCTCGTGAAAATGTAGCCAGGCATGACCCATTCAAGAAATCAAGGAACTAAGAAGGGATCCAAAATTTTGGACCCCGCCCACCCCCGCCCCCAACCCAAAAAAAATCTCTATATAACGCTCCAAACCAAAAACTGGTCCCGGGAAAATTTAGTACATGTATAAACTTTGTGTTTTCAAAATTTTTCATTTAAAAAGGGTTTTGCGTTTTTGGCCCGGGGGACATTGGGTCCATTTGCATAAAGGTTGGGCCCTTTTAAGGGATTAATTTTCCCCAAAATTTTTTTTTTTTGGAATTTCCCCAAAAAACCAGTGATGACCCGCTCTAGACCGACCCGAAAAAAACCCTTTGGGGTTTCTCTTGTTTTGGGCAGACATTGGGTTAAACAAGGGTACCAAAAACACAGAGTTACTGAGTAACCCCAAAAAAGGTTTCTTTTTCATGTTACTTGTGCACAATTTCAAAATATAAAAAGGGGAGAATATTGCAACACCCACTACTGGCAAGATTTTCCCTATAGGGGTTTTTTTTTCCCCCTGTTAACCTCTGCTGTTTTTTACTGTTGAAATCCCAGGGTCTCGCTATATAGGCGAAACTAGCGAAAGTAAAAGACAGAATTCCCGCCATAAATCGACATTCGTTGTCAAAAAATTTGGCTCCCGGTTCCTGCTACTTATAATCGAAACTACGTTGCACAACTGAGATTTAAAAGTGCTAAAGCGAAAACCTAGAAGGGGAGGTGAAAAATTGGGTTGTTGAAGGAAAAGAGAACCCTGGTGGACCCAACATCTGGAAAATAAACACCCGAGGGTTTAACCGAGAATGTGACTTTTTAAATTTTGATAGAAAATAAAGAATAATGTTATAATTTTCTGTTTTATTTTCTTTCAAGGGATAATGAATATTCAAGCGGGTGAGATTATATGTTTTAGTTTAAAATTTTTGTCTGTCTTTAATATTGTTTGTGCAATATTTTTATATTATGTACTAATAATTGTCATCCCTTTTTTTATTGGTGATCAATGTCCGCTTCAGTGGAATATATTTTAGATACAGCCATTTAAAATAAAAGGTTTTTTTTAACAAATTTACCATTGGGAAATTTACCTATTCAAAATTTTTACTGAAAAAAATCTATGTAAATGATCAGGGGAAATTTGATTTAATTTTTTAACATTGTTTGATGGGTTTGTTGGTTTTAAAAAATCCACGGGTTTTATTCTATTTGGCCCCCCGGGGATCTAACCCCAGGGTACGGCCTCTAAGAGGGTTTGGGCGGGAAACTGGGGTTTCAGCTGCCAGTCTATGACGCATTTCCCCCCGGGAACAAGGGCGCAAAGGCCGTTGTTTTCTTAAAAAGCGCCGAGAAAGTTTCTCAGATAAAGGCGCCTTTTCCTACTACCTTCTATGTGGGGGAAGATGAAATACTCTTTTGAAACCTGCCTGTTTTAAATATGCAGTTATATAAAAAGTCGATTTTCAAAATATTAAAAACCCACAAATAAGTTTATAATCTCATTAAAGGGTGCAAAATTTTTATTTCTATTTAAAGGCGCCACTAATTAAGAAAATACGAAAAAGGGATGATAAAATGGCTGGCTCTCCTATATTGTCCCCCATGGGGGAAACAAATAAAGTTTAAATTTTTGTTGTATTTTGGGGGTTTGGGGGAAAGAACTCTTTTGTATTTAATTTTTTTGGGTTGGGGGTATTAGGAAAATTTATTGGGGAAAGGGGTTTTTTCTCATAGGTTTTTTTATGCTTAAGTAGGGGCGACTTGTCTGGGTGAAGGTTTTAAAAAGAACCAAAACGTTTTTCAAACAATGGGTTCCCGTCGCTGTTTTCTATCTGAAGCCCTTTGTGTTTTTAATATTGAAAAAATTTGTTGATAATAAAAATCCTTTTGTATAAAAAATTAAGAGTTTTTTTTGTGCAGGTTATATTTAATATCGGGTTTATGTTGTGTTAAAAAGACACCTATGTTATGAATCTGGGGGGTCAAGCAAAATTTTAAATTTGGGGGTGAATAATAAAGCTATTGCAATGCAATTCCCCACAAAGTCTTGGTGAATTTTCCAGTATTCTTTATAGAGTTGTCGTGTTCGCCCCCCGGGGCCCCTCCCCCCCCCCCCGGCCCCCCCTCCTGTAATTTTCAGCGGTAGATGTCTTAAAAAATTCCCCTACTAACTAAATAAAATTTCCCAATCTTAAATTTAATGTTGTAAATAATATGTAAGCTTTCTCGTGGTAGTTTTTTTGCGATTTTTTGGAAAAAGAAATTTATGTTGAGACTGAGAGACACTGAGCTGAACAGGAAAGGGGGCTTTCTATTAAAAACGAGGTCAGGATTTTTCCCGCCAATCGAACCATCCATCCCAGTCAACATCGCACCACATCCACCCTCTTTTTTCTTAAGTGATTTGCTGCCGAAAAATGACGGGAAGCCCCCCAAATGCGCGATCTTAATAGTGATGCACAATTTTAACCTAAATTATCGCATGATCTAAAAATTACATCAACATAAAAACTTGCCGAAATTTAACGTCGATAATAATCCTCCAAAACTACCCACCACCTTCCCAAATCCCAAAAACTAATTTTTCCCCAATTTTTCCGGGTCAGTTTTTTTCCTTCAAATAATAAAAAGGGAAAAATTTAAATGGGTTTAATTATTTCCAAGACTTTCCCGTGGGTTTAAAAATTCCCCCCCAATAAAATGTTTCCCTTCCCCCAAAAAAGCCCCCCGTCATCTTTTTCCCTTTCTTTTCTCTGTAACTAGTTTTTTTCCCGGGAAAAAAAGCTGTCCCCTTTGGGCCAAATTTTTCTTCCCCTTTTAAACAGGGTGTTTCGGGTTTTTTCCAATATCTAAGTATAAAACGCTTGGTGGCCAAAAGCGCCCCGGTGAACCCCTTTGTTTTCTAATCATTCTATCTTCCCTTCCTCCTTTTGTTTGGGGTTTTTTTAATATAAAAAAAAGATACAGCTTTGGTTTGGGTTTTTAAAAGGGACTTTGGAATTCCCCTAAATGCCTCAAAAAACTCCCGAACCCTCCTCCCCTAATTTTCCCAATATCCCGGGGAGTCCCCCCAGACAATGTTTAAAAAATTTACTTTAAAGCAAACCACCCCTTTGGAAAATGACTTTATGTAATTCACTCCAGTTTCAATTTTTTTTCAAATGGGGGAATTTAAAAGGGTAAATTGTTTCTAAGAGCTATCTTAATTGGGGTTTCCCCCAAAACTCTTGGGCCAAGGCTCTTTTTTACCATTTCAATCCCTTTAAGGATTTTAAATTTTCTATGGCTTGGGCTTTTAATTCCTTTTCCCATCGGCAAAAAATGTTCCCTTTTCCCTAAACCTTTTGTTTTTCCCACGCCTCTAAATTAATGATAAATTTTTTACAAAAAAGGGGCCGTCCATCACTCCCTTTTTTATTACCAATTAAATTTTTTCTGGGGCTTTTCCCAAAATGTCCCAATTGGCCAAAAATTTGGGAAATAGAAAAACCCTAATTTGCAAATTTGCAAACCCCGAAATTTGCCTTCAACTTCCAACCCGGGGTTGTGCCCAAAACCCAACTTTCAAAATATTTTTCCGACCTCCAGCAGTTGTTCCAAAGCGGAAACCTTTTGCTCTTAAAAACCCCCAAAAAATTTGTTTTCCCCCACCCGGGGGAAAAATCCAAATGAAACCCCCTTTTTAACCAATTTTGTTTTCATACCTGGGGCCTTCCAAAAAAAATTTTCGGATCGATCGCCAGGTGGGTAGGGAATCCCTAAAGACAAACTTTTTTTCCCTTTGTGAACACGGGGAAAAAATTTTTATGGAGAAAGTTTAAAAGGCCTTTCAAATTTCCCAAAGGATGTGCTAAATTTTGCCCTAAATTTTGGGGAATTCGAGGGAAAAACTCCCTATCAAGACATAAAACCAAAAAGTAAAATGCCTTCCCCATCGCCGCCAGATTAAAAATCCCAATATTTTGGTAACTAAACCTCCTTGACTTTTTCTGAGCATCAGCTTATTCATTGCTATTCTTGCTTTACCATTATTCCAGATAAATTTCAGAAAATCTCTATTGAGCAGGTTGATATCTTTGTGTTTTAAGAGTAACTGCACGTTCTGGAGGGGGTACAGTAATCTTGCAAAACTAATCATTTTTATTATCTGAATCCTTCCATGGCAAGATAGAGGGAGATTATGCCACCGAACCAGTTCCTCTTGAATCTTTTTTATAATCGGAGTAAAGTTAAGGTGGTAAAGGTCAGATGATCTAGCTCCTATTTTTATTCCCAAATATGTAATATACGAGGTCACAACTTCCACCCCCACATCTCTCTTGCTTAGCCTTCCCTTTTCCCCTATCCCTAATAGTTTGGCATTTATCTTTATTTATTTTATACCCCGAGAAGTGCCCAAATGAATCTAATGTTTTCATGACTCCATTTGTTTGACCAATGGGATCTTCCATGAATAATAACATATCATCTGCAAAGCATACCAATTTGGTTTCTACATTGCCTATTTTAATACCCTTGAAAATATTCCCTTTAATAAGGTAAAGAGCTAGAGGTTCCAATGCTACATTAAATAACAATGGGGACAAGGGGCACCCCTGTCTTGTCCCTTTTTGCAATTCAAAAGCTTTCGAGATGAATTCTGGTGTATTGATTTTTGCCTGAGGATTTCTATACATGGCATGAATATAGGTCCTAAACAAGCCAGTTATCCCCATTTGGTCTAGTACTAAATTCAACCATCCCCAATGTACATTATCGAAAGCCTTCTCGGCGTCTAGGGCTAGTAGAGCTGGCCTTCTTGATTTGTCTGCTAATTTTTCCGCCGCCACCTGTGCTGTTATAACCATTCTAATATTTTTAATCCCTGCCCTCCCCTTTACAAACCCCATTTGATGATCTCCGATAAGTTTGGGTAGAATTAGAGCAAACCTGTTTGCCATGATTTTAGACCAAATTTTTACATCCTGGTTTATCAGGGAAATCGGTCTAAATGAGCCTGGTAAGGTAGCGTCCCTTCCTGGCTTGTGTAGGACCTTCACGTATGCTACATCTCCTGTTGGTAACATTTCCGCCGAGTTAATAATTTCATTGAAAACCCTTTTTAGACTGGATGTGAGTTCTTCCTTTATTAACTTATAAAACTCACTTGAGAGTCCATCAGGGCCAGGCGCTTTACCCAAGGGGAGTCGACCAATTACCCCTGAGATTTCCTCCTCCGAAACCTCTCTATTTAGATAGTCCCGGTCTTCGTTTGTGATATTGGGCAATTGAATACCTTTTAGAAATTCTTTTCCTTTTTCAATATTGTAAGGATTTTGCGAGTATAGCTTTGAATAATACTCTTTCAATATCGAGTTAATTTTCTCGGGGTCATTGGTCAAGCTCCCTGTCTTGTCTTTCATAGCTATGATATTCGTAGTCTGTCTTCTCCCCCGTGCTAGATTGGCCAGTAATTTCCCTGCTTTGTTGCCATGTTTGTAAAGGGTTAGTCTCATGTGGTCACTATATATATCGTCTACCCTACCTTGTTGTAATTCGTAAGCTGCTTTTGCTTGAACCCACTGTTCCTTATTATCTAGACTGGGGGTTTGTAAAAATTGGGTATATGCCATTCTCAAAATGGAAGTCGCCTCCCTCATAGCTTCATTTACCCTTTTCTTTTTTTGGGCCATGTATGCCATAATCCGCCCCCGCAGTATGGCCTTTGCCGCATCCCAGTATAGAAATACATTCTCTAATTGATCTCGGTTATCTTGTTCATATTCCAGCCACCAGCCTCTAAGAATGTCCCTGAAATGCTCATCATTTGCTAGCGCATGTGGAAATCTCCATAATATATCTGATCCTCGTTTGTGTGCTTCCCTGATGCTAATGCTTATTGGGGCGTGGTCTGAAATCACTAAGTCACTGATCCCCGTTCCCTCTACTAATCTGGCCAGACTCTGTGACGTGAGCATATAGTCAATGCGAGACCAAGATTGTCTCGCATGGGAGAAATGGGTGAATTGTCTTTCTGCTGGATTATTTAATCTCCACATATCCAACATGTGAGTATTATCGCACAGGCCTTTCAACAGGACGGCCGTCTATCTCCCTGCCTTGGATGCGGATCCACTCTCTGTCTACGGCGTTACTAATTACTTCATTGAAATCCCCCCCAAGTAAAATATTGTTCTTGTTTTCCCTGAGTATAAATTGTTCTAGATTAGCAAAGAATAACCTGTCTCTTTTGTTGGGAGCGTAAATGTTGTATATGCTGATTATCCCTGCTGGGGTATCTAGTACCACATTGATCCATCTTCCTTCCTCATCCTTACTCTGGGAAATTAGTTTGCACCTAGATTGTTTATGTAAAAGAACTAGAACTCCCGATTTCCCGTTTACTGCTGGTGAACCCCAAACTTCCCCCACCCATAATTTTTGCATTCGTCTAAAATCTGCCTCTTCCAGATGTGTTTCCTGCAGTAGGGCAATATCCAAGTTTTGTTTAAGATGCCGCAGTATCATATTCCTCTTATGAGGGGATCGTAATCCCTTAACGTTCCAACTTATAACTTTCACCATTTTGGTATCCAATATCTGGTATACGGCCAGAGCGGAGTTTAGATGCACACGACAACAGAAACATTGAAACATCAAAATTTAGGTAACAAACCCAACCATCCTTTACCTCCCCCTCCTCTCTACCTCTCCTGTCGCTGACTTCACTTTTTTCACATATGAAAAAACTTAGAGCTGATTCTACCCTCCGTCTCTTCTTTGTGTAGACCAACATGTTTTTCTCTTCCCCTTCCCGTTCCTTATCCCCAATCATGTTTACTCTCTTTACACTCCCTAGGTCGGATAACCCCCCCTCCTAGAGCACACTTTCAAAACATCTTATATAAAAGAATAGCATAATAACATTTGACCTTTGTAAAATGATATACTAAACATTTCAGTGGTCCAAATAGCTCAAGTCCCTGAAATAAATGTAATGTAACCTGGCGTCGCAGGGGTATACCCCCCTCTCGTGTGGTTTTTGGCTGTCCAAGTGCACCAGAACTTCTCGAGGCTTGTTGTTGAGATGACTCCCCTAAGAGCTGAGAGGGATCCATATCTGCATCTGAATCCCCACCACCTCTTTCTCCTCGTCTTGGGGAACCCTTAGGACCGAACAGAGTTGCAAGTGCTTTTTCCGCTTCTTCCAGGTTGCTGCAGGTAATCGGCTTGGCATTGTCCGGAAAAAAATTTAACACCGCTGGATATTGGAGTACAAATTTGACCCGTTTCCGTGCTAAAACCGAACAGATGTCCTTGTAAGAACGCTTCTTTTTCGAGACTTCGACCGAATAGTCTGCAAATATGGCTACCATTTTTCCTGTAGGCCTGCAACAACAGTGTTTTCTCCGAAAAGTCCAGATATTTCACTATTACTGGTCTCGGCCTCCCGTGACCATTATCTATAGCCTCCGTTCTTGGGGGCTCTATTCTGTGTGCCCTCTCTACTTTTAACTGCCTGTCAACACCTAGCAATCTAGGTATAGTCTCTGCACATAATTGCGGCAGGCCCGACGCTTTTATACTTTCTGGTACTCCTATTACTCGCAGATTACTGCGTCTTGAGCGATTCTCCAAGTCCTCAATTTTAGACTCTAGCAAAGATGTTTTTTTCAGCAATTTGTGCATGGAGCTCCTGGACCCCACAATGTCGTCCTCTACACAGCTTAGTCTTTGCTCATACTCCAGAAGCTGAGCAGCCTGAGACGATACCTCTGCCTGCAGAGCAGATAATGTGGTGGAGACTGTGGCAGTGACTGACTTTGTTACTGTCTCCTCTAGTGCTGCTGTAATGGCGGGGGTTATTAGTTTGGCAACCTTGGCTGCCAGGTCATCGCAGCTCCACGCCAGCCCTGATGTTTCCTCAGTTCCCAGCATGTCTGCCTCCTCCTCCAGTGCTCCCTGGGCTTCTTGCTGCAGAGTTCTGCCGCTTCTTGTCACCCGCGGGGTCTCGGGCGCCATCTTGCCCGCCATGCTGCTGCGCTGTATGCGGGAGTTTAAGAGCTCCTGTGTCTCCCCGCGCTGTTGAAAATGCCCGCTTGATGCGCCGGAGCGATGCAGGGGATGTCGGCACTCGGTGATGCCGTCCATGAACGGTAAAAGTGGGCGGGGAGCCTGATTATGGGGAGCTCGGTCCGGAGCCTCACTCCTCACCTCCTCCTCATATGCGCGCCGGAACCGGAAGTCCCCAATGTGCCACATTTATCATAGTGTTGATAAATCTGGTGCAGGTTAGAACGGTCTAGTCTAAGTTTATACCATCTGTAAGTTGGCTTACTTTTACGCCAGAAACACAGAAGCATCCGAAACTGTCTAAAACACATAGTAAATGTGGCAAAAAAGCTTGAAAGACATTATTTTTTACCAGTGTAGGATTGGGGGGTCTGGGGCCCACAGGGGAATTGATCTTGAGGGGCCCATCCTACTGCACATGAAAATATTACCGGCCTCTCGGACATAAATGCAACCATTTTACCACATAATACAGTGTTCAAAACAGAACTGTATTGTGTAGTACAATAGCAAGTGAGTCACATATTTGTCAGTCTAACATATAATAGACACAGGGATAAGTAGCTCCATCCATATCCCCCCCGCCGGCCCACATACAATATCCCCCTCCACGTCTCCCTTGGACACTCACCTCAGCACCTTCAAAAATACACACCAGCAAGAAAGGAAAAGTCTAACTCCTATCACAGGGTCAGGTGTTCCCTCACTTTTACAAACAGGGACAAGTGTACGCTGGCACTAGACTAATGCCGATATAACTTGCAACACCGCCATATAGAGGTCCGACACCAGCTCAGGTATAACCTACAACATCGCCATATAGAGACCACATAGAGGTCAGACACCAGCTCAGGCATAACCTACAACACCGCCATATAAAGACCCCATAGAGGTCAGACACCAGCTCAGGCATAACCTACAACACCGCCATATAAAGACCACATAGAGGTCAGACACCAGCTCGGGCATAACCTACAACACCACCATATAGAGACCACATAGAGGTCAGACACCAGCTCAGGTCACATCACATTACAGTGAATACAGCACTGATCCAGTATAGAAGTAAAATAACCCCTGAAATCAGGGACTCACCGGAGATGTCAATTGATGAGTCGTTCTCTCTCATGAGTCGTTCATATTACCTTATCTTCTCCATCCGTTCCACACCACCAGATGACTTTTTCCGGCCACAACTTATCCCTGCAGAAATTACACCCAAATATCTTACAATCCTCAATTTTCCAGCATCTCTTTACCACTTCCCACTTCTGTACAAACTACCCAGGGGTGGGAGAGCGGGTACAAGCCATAACTTAGAGGCATAGTATCCTAAGGGGTTGGAGGGTGGGGAGAGGACTAACCTCCTGGAGATAATGCAGGAGTGTACAGGCAGTTAAGGACTCCCTTTAGGTAGTATACAGGCAGTTAGGGCTTCCCTTGAAGTAGTATACTGGCAGTTAGGGTCTCTTTTAGATAGTGTGCAGGTAGTTAGAGGCCTCCTTTAGCTAGTGTGCAGGAAGTCAGCCCCCCTCCTTTTAGCTAGTGTGCAGGAAGTCAGGGCCCCCTTTAGTTTGTAGGTAGTCAGGGCCCCCTTTAGTATTTAGGTAGTCAGGGCCCCCTTAAGTAGCCAGGGCCCCCTTTATGTAGCCAGGGCCCCCTTTATGTAGTCAGGGCCCGCTTAAGTAGCCAGGACCCCCTTAAGTTAGTCAGGGCCCCCTTTAGTTAGTCAGAGCCCCCTCTAGGTAGCCAGGGCCCCCTTTAGGTAGCCAGGGCCCCCTTTAAGGCAGCAAGGGCCCCGCATTTAAGGTAGCCAGGGCCCCGCCTTTAGGTAGCCAGGGCCCCCCTTTAGGTAGTCAGGGCCCCATTTAGGTATTCAGGGCCCCCTTAAAGTAGTCAGGACCCACTTTAGGTAGTCATGGCACTCTCAAGTAGTCAGGGCCCACTTTAGGTAGTCAGGGCCCCCTTACGTAGCCAGGGCCCCCTCTAGTTAGTCAGTGCCCCCTCTAGGTAGTCAGGGCCCCCTCTAGGTAGCCAGGGCCCCCTTTGGGTAGCCAGGGCCCCCCTTTAAGGTAGCCAGGGCCCCCCTTTAAGTTAGTCAGGGCCCCCCTTTAGGTAGCCAGGGCCCCCTTAAGTAGCCAGGGCCCACTTTAGGTAGTCAGGGCCTCCTCTGGTAGTCAGGGCCTCCTCTGGTAGCCAGGGCCCCCTTAAAGTAGCCAGGGCCCCCCTTTAGGTAGCTAGGGCCCCATTTTAGGTAGCCAGTGCCCCTTTTGGTAGCCAGGGCCCCCCTTTAGGTAGTCAGGGCCCCCTTAAGTAGCCAGGGCCCCCTTTAAGTAGTCAGGGCCCCCTTAAGTAGCCAGGGCCCCCTTAAGTAGCCAGGGCCCCTTTTTAGGTAGCCAGGGTCCCCCTTTAGGTAGCTAGGACCCCCCTTTAGTAGTCAGGCCCCCCTTTAGGTAGCCAGGGCCCCCTTAAGTAGCCAGGGACCCCTTAAGTAGCCAGGGGCCCCTCTGGTAGTCAGGGCCCCATTAGGTAGTTAAAAAAATAAACAAACATCCACTTACCTTGCACCCACTCCGGCTCCCGGACGTTCCCGGACGGTCCCACCGGCCTCTAGTGCCGCACTGCATAGACGGCGCGGTGATGTGACGTCACCGCGCACCTATGTCAGCAGTAGGGGCCGGCGGCCGGCCGGCTGAAGGCCTAACACCTTCAGCCGGGCCGGGAGTTCGGCGGAGCGCAGCGCTAGTGGCGCTGTTGTGCGCTGACACCGCGCCGCCCGGGAGTCGGGGACATTAGTCCCCAACTCCCGGGCCGGTCTCTGGACGCTCGTGACACAGGACCCGGGCGTCCAGTGACCGGACGCGCGGCCGGCCCCGGGGAACGTCGGCACTGCCTCCGGGAGCCATCAGCGGCTTGGGGGGGCCCAGTCCAAGCCTGTTTTTTACACAAATTGAGTCAGAATTCTGACGCAACTGCCTTGATAAATCTGCCCCTATGTTCTCTTTTTTTATTCAGGGAGCATGTTTTGGTCTGGTTTCCTTAAAACTTGGCAAACCAATAGTGTTGGATGTTGATAGCAGAAATACCAATATAAGTTCTATCGAAGTACGATGTAAATGTCATGAGGAGTTCAACATTCAGACTACTGAGAAATTCAGGTATGTAAAATAAAATACAAATTCTGTACTGTACTTTTTAATTTGGCCGTTGTATTTACCCTCATATGCTTCTAGTTTACGAGGCATTGTATAACATACTTGTTAATAATCCAGCACTCGTGCACGTGGGATGTGATGAATATAGCGAAAGTTCACTTCTTTATTGAATATAAACTATAAAACCATAGTTAAAAACATCCAGATAAAGTGCAAAAAGTTTACGCATTTCAGGCTTATTTGTTAGCCCTTAATCGTTATGATGTTTTACTTAGTTTTGTAGTGTGCCACTGATATTTGTATTAGATGTATGCTATTGCCTTACCAGTGTGCACCTATGCTTACGTTTTTTAAAATATATGGATGTGCATTGCCTAATTAATTTGTGTAATAAGACATCAAGAACACGAGACCCAACAAAATGGAAATAAAAATCTCAATGCAAACAGACTCTTAGCATCCCAAGCCCTTTAACTACATATGTTTTAATTTAGTTGAATCTACCCTAATTAAAAAGCATATGAAAGTGAATATCAATGGTTAAAAATTTTTATTTATGATAGATCAGTGGCATAGAGTTGAAATTTCCCTGCCATTTTGGCCATTCACAATTCTCACTGAATAGTAAACATTTACAGGGAAATTGCATTGAGTTAAATTATTGCCTTAGTGTAGTCAAAGGTGCTGAAAAGAATTCCATAGTATCATAAAACCTGCTACAGTAGATCAGCAGAGAATTTTCATTTGTGCACTCATGTCTTGACTATTCTATATAGCCAACAAATATCATAAGACTAAATTTTGCATGACAAATATACAAAGTTAAGGGGCTATTCCCGTTTCACTGATTAGCTTTAAACATGTAGACATGTAAATAAAGACTATAAACAAATACATTGCTATACTGATTTTGCCTCTCTTCAAAGTTAGGAACAGATCTTATCTCCTGATTTTGTACATAAGCTTCCATAGTTACCGGCCACCTCTCTCTGCTCTAACAGATTGCAGCAGTGCCTGGGATAGTGATGTTACTCCCTACTGTGTTTGTTATCTCAAAAACAGGAGCTTGTTTACATTAGTTACTGAGAAGCTTTAACCCTTAAAAGCAAGGTAGCCTTGCGCACTAAAGTTTACGAATCTCCTCCAGTAATGTCACTCTAACAGACTCAGCTGGAATAGCTCATGAATCACTGTTGTTGTTGAGAATCCATTTAAAGTTTTGCAATGACACCACCCACAGCCTAACCAGAAAATGTGAGCCTAAAGCCATCTGTGGCTCTGTAAAACAGCATCAGGAGAACATACCTATAACTTTTCAGGTGTCATCAGCTGCAATATTGATAAACAGTACATGTCATTGTTATGCTGCAGCACTGCAAAACTGAAGTGATGGATTGGACTGCTTGATATTTTATATTATCTCTATGCCTACATTTATTTCCAGTGCTTCTAAAGAGTTGGCACCACTCACTCATTAGTCTCTGTCTCAATGGATTTTCCTTTCTCAAACGCTAAAGCAAATTTACTCAGTACTATGTTTTTGGATCTCAGTAGGAAACTGAAGTACCTGGATGAAACATGTACAAGCACAAGTAAAACATACAAATTGCATGCAGATAATGCACTATGTCTGATTCAAATGCAGAACCCCATTATTCCAAGGCACCAGGATGTCCATTCATTTCTATATTCAACCATGTGCATATACTGGGTAGTTACTTTTTAGAAATATAAGCAATTTATTAAGAGACGAAGTAGCGATACAGCTAAAACGTAGTACAACAAGTTACTTGCGCTTTGTAGTGTAACACGATGCGATCCGACTGTCCAAGTGCATGATAAACATACTTCAATATTGCAACAGCATAACGATTAGCGTCCCCTCTCTCTTCTAGGAGATCGCGACTGGAGCATTCAGCTGAACAGACGGGCAGTGGGCGCAGGCGCGCGACGTTTCGAGAGGCTCCTCCTCCCTTTCTCAAGCGTGCTCTGCTGAACCCAAGCCTGCAATTTATACACATACAATGATAGTAAAACCTCCATTCATAAAAATGCTTTGAGACCAAGTGTTTCATTCATTCCAGCTGGAGCCAGTGTGTTCAGGTCATATATCCAACGGGCTTCACGTCTTAACAGACATGTCTCCGTGGTTAACCCTTCACTTATCTTTACCTCCTCTAAAATACACCATCTAAGATCTGCAATGTGGTGATCAAATTCCATGAAGTGTCTGGCGACACTGCTTTCCCCATATTTCTTTTTATGGCTATCCTCAATTGATAAATTCCTGGTGGCTAATCTGATATTGGACTTATGTTCATTTAACCGGGTTTTGATGCTACGGGAGGTTTGGCCAACGTAGGCCTTCCCACACGGACATTTTAAGAGATATATAACATTTTTTGTATCACACGTATATCCACTTTTTACATAGATCTTTTTACCGTTAGTGGGATGAGTTACGTATGGACCTTTAATTATTGAGTTGCAGTGTTGACAATTGTAGCATGGGAACGTACCCTTTTTATGTGGATCTAAAAACAATTGTTTCCTTAATGTTTTAGTTGTCACTGTACTAGACATAATATGGCTGCCGATAGTTCGACCTTTTCTATAAACGAAGTGTGGTTTATCCCTAAACAAGCTACCGTATTTAGTATCTGACATCAATACATGCCAATGTTTAAGTATGGTCTTTTTTATCGTTGGGCTATGTTTATCAAAAATGCTGATGTACATAAGGTTAATCTCATTTTTTTGTTCTTTCCGTTTATGTAGCAGAGTATTGCGATCTTTTTCTTCTATCTCCCTGGCTATTCTTGTCATCTCTGTTCTATCGTAACCTATGTTGGTGTATTTTTTAATTAATTTGTTACATTGTTGCCAATACAATTTATCGGTAGAACATATTCTCCTTATTCTAGTAAACTGTCCTATCGGTATGCCTTTAAAAATTTGAGGGGCATGATGGCTATCCCTATGAAGTATATTATTTCTTTCTTCTGGTTTAACAAACAGATCAGTAGCAACTCCTTGGTCAGTTTTTCGAATCTCGACATCGAGATATTGTATAGCATCTCTTCCTACGTGGGCAGTGAATTGAATTAACGGGTGTAAACTATTAAGATAGCTAATGAACTCATAGAGCTCTTTCTCAGACCCCTCCCATAACATAAAAATGTCATCGACGTAACGATACCAGGCCTTTACCTGTCCATATCCTGTTGATGTAAATATATAATTTTTCTCCATGGCAGCCATAAACAAATTGGCGTAACTTGGAGCTGCAGGGGACCCCACAGGAAAAAGAAGCGGTAGAGCAATTACAACAAGATAGGTCCATTATAATAAAAAGAGCTGACAAGGGGGGCGCCACTATAATACAGGATAAAGAGAAATATATTCAGGAAGCTAGGACACAATTATCTGATACAGTAGTCTATATGAAACTAGACAAGGATCCTACCAATGATTTTGCCAGGGCAATCGATGATATTCTAAACGAAGGGTTACAACAGGGATTAATTACAAATAAAGTTAAAAACATGCTCACTTGCACTAACCCCAGGATACCGGTTATTTATTTAGTCCCTAAGGTGTATAACTCGCTCAGTATCCCCCCAGGACGCCCTATTGTTTCAGGCATAGGGTCATTATTGGAACCCTTAGCTACTTACCTCGATTCGTTCCTGCAGAAGATAGTAAAGAGAGATGCACATTCACTTACCGACACGGGACAGTTCTTGCGATATATACAAAATGTCAAGAATATCGATACATGTATTTTCTGTACATTAGACATCAGATCCCTGTTCACCAACATTCCTCTTGAAGAGGGTATGCAGGCTACTAGGGAAGCCCTTAGCGAAGATCCCAGCCTAACCAACTCCTTTATTAATTTTCTTATGACATTGCTGGAAATGGTATTAACAAAAAATTATTTTAAATTTGGAGAAGACATGTACTTGCAGCTGCAGGGGACCTCGATGGGGTCTCCTGCAGCTCCAAATTACGCCAATTTGTTCATGGCCGCCATGGAGAAAAATTATATATTTACATCAACAGGATATGGACAGGTAAAGGCCTGGTATCGTTATGTCGATGACGTTTTTATGCTATGGGAGGGTTCTGAGAAAGAGCTCTATGAGTTCATTAGCTATCTTAATAGTTTACACCCGTTAATTCAATTCACTGCCCACGTAGGAAGAGATGCTATACAATATCTCGATGTCGAGATTCGAAAAACTGACCAAGGAGTTGCTACTGATCTTTTTGTTAAACCTGCAGAAAGAAATAATATACTTCATAGGGATAGCCATCATGCCCCTCAAATTTTTAAAGGCATAACGATAGGGCAGTTCATTAGAATAAGGAGAATATGTTCTACCGATGAATTGTATTGGCAACAATGTAACAAATTAATTGAAAAATTCACCAACAGAGGCTACGATAGAACAGAGATGACAAGAATAGCCAGGGAGATAGGATAAAAAGATCGCAATACTCTGCTACATAAACGGAAAGAACAAAAAAATGAGATTAACCTTATGTACATCAGCACTTTTGATAAACATAGCCCAAGGATAAAAAAGACCATACTTAAAGGAGTTGTCTCCCCACAGGGTTTCAAAGAATGCATGAAAGAAATTCTCTGTCACTTCCTGGTTCATACTAATTTGCATAAGCTCCATGCTTGTACAGCTATGTTGTGCTTTCAGATGCTAATTAGATTAGATTAGCTTCTCAAACTACTCCCCAGAGTTCTTATCTGATCCCCAAAAAAAAGCCTAATTACAGAGCTGTTTACTTGAGATAAATCAAGCTTTTTACTTCTGGCAGCACAGGACACTGACGACACTGCAGACCTGTGTGATGACTCACTCTCTGTTATCTCATTGAACAAACAGCCCCAGGAGATTTGTTTACAGGTAGGTTACTGAGGGAACTGAAATAGCCACAGAGGTAATAAATTCACTTGTATCTCTTTAGGGAAAACAGAGGAACAATGCAATATATTTGGAAAATGTCTTTATTTTGTGTTCCCTACAATTTGAAAGCTATTCTTTGTAGCGAGACAACCCCTTTAAACATTGGCATGTATTGATGTCAGATACTAAATACGGTAGCTTGTTTAGGGATAAACCACACTTCGTTTATAGAAAAGGTCGAACTATCGGCAGCCATATTATGTCTAGTAACGGGACAACTAAAACATTAAGGACCCAATTGTTTTTAGATCGACATACAATGGGTACGTTCCCATGCTCCCATTGTCAACACTGAAACTCAATAATTAAAGGTCCATACGTAACTCATCCCACTAACGGTAAAAAGATCTATGTAAAAAGTGGATATACGTGTGATACAAAAAATGTTATATATCTCTTAAAATGTCCGTGTGGGAAGGCCTACGTTGGTCAAACCTCCCGTAGCATCAAAACCCGGTTAAATGAACATAAGTCCAATATCAGATTAGCCACCAGGAATTTATCAATTGAGGATAGCCATAAAAAAAAATATGGGGAAAGCAGTGTCGCCAGACACTTCATGGAATTTGATCACCACATTGCAGATCTTAGATGGTGTATTTTAGAGGAGGTAAAGATAAGTGAAGGGTTAACCACGGAGACATGTCTGCTAAGACGTGAAGCCCATTGGATATATGACCTGAACACACTGGCTCCAGCTGGAATGAATGAAACACTTGGTCTCAAAGCATTTTTATGAATGGAGGTTTTACTATCATTGTATGTGTATAAATTGCAGGCTTGGGTTCAGCAGAGCACGCTTGAGAAAGGGAGGAGGAGCCTCTCGAAACATTGCGCGCATGCGCCCACTGCCCGTCTGTTCAGCTGAATGCTCCAGTCGCGATCTCCTAGAAGAGAGAGGGGACGCTAATCGCTATGCTGTTGCAATATTGAAGTATGTTTATCATGCACTTGGACAGTCGGATCGCATCGTGTTACACTACAAAGCGCAAGTAACTTGGTGTACTACGTTTTAGCTGTATCGCTACTTCGTCTCTTAATAACTTGCTTATATTTCTAGAAAGTAACTACCCAGTATATGCACATGGTTTAATATAGAAGGAGCTGCAGATCTCCTCACTGGGTTATTAACGATGCCGACACAATCCATATAGCTACCAGCATACAATATTGTCCATTCATTTCTACAAAGTACAGGGACAAATAAGAATACACTCCATATGTGTACAGCTCTGGTGAATATTTCAGTACTAGAGACCATGGGAAAACATATATTATTGGTTTAGAATTATTTCTCAGTATACTGATAATGATCTGATAAAGCTCAACAGGAAACGTGTTCTGCCAGAATTCCTTGTACATGTCTGCCATTTTTTGAGTTGTTCAGCTCAACCAATTGGTAAAGGTATCACAATAATTTTCTCATGAAAAATGAGCATATAATTTGCTTATTTGACAAGATAGAAAATTACCATCGTGCTTTATACACAAAGCCTATATGAGGACACACACAGTGCCTAGAGTTCTGTTTGGCTGACACTTTCATTGACATGTGCTGCACCATTTTTTTGGCATATCTCTCACCAAAAACTGTTGTAGCTCTGTTCTATAGAAGTATTAACAGTCGGATGCCAACATTCACACTAGGCACCGCACTTTTTAATGTGCCAAAGATGTGCTATGTGCCAAATATATGCTTTGCTATAGGCCAAAGATTTGCTATGTGCCATAGATGTACTATGCACCAAAGATATGCTTTGCGATGAGCCAAAGATGTTATATGTGCCAAAAATGCACCAAGGATATGCGCCAAAGATATGCTATGCAATGAGCAATAGATGTGCTGTGTGCCAAAAATGCACCAAAGATATGTGCCAAAGATATGCTATGCTATGCAAAACATACAACACGCCAGATTTTTTAACCCAAATATGACAGATTTATACATACTGTCACATTCTATATTCCTCTATATCGATTTAGAACTTGTGTGTCGGCGCCAAGTTTCATACATGTCGCCCTTTGTGTGCTCCCATAAGGCGCTGTAAAGGACTTTTTTGGCACATATTTTGTTGTGCTTTGATGTTAAACGCCATTTAACATCAACTATTTTTATTTGTGTTTTCTCAGTGACATTTCTTTTATTTAAAAATTTAGAAAAATTGAGAATAACACTGTCTTCAAAAATATCTATACAAGTCATATAGGGTCGGAATGCAAAAGAACCAATATTGCAGGTAATTCTAGCACCTGCTCAACAGAAGTCCACATAAAAAAAGCTTCAGCATCAGCATGTCCAAAAACCCTTCCAAATTTTTTTTTATTGTAGTTTAAGAAAGCATTACATACTTCCACAACGTTTCAGCTCCAGAGAGCCTTACTTGAGAAAAGGCTCTCTGGAGCTGAAATGTTGTGTAAGTATGTATTGTTTTTATACTACAATATATATTTTTTTCCACAGGATTTTGCACATGCTGATGCTGAAGCTTTTATTCTTTGTGTATTTTTTTTATTTTTACATGGGTAACATGTACGAAACTTAGCGCCTCAACACAATTTTTTGTGTCTTTTTTCCCATGTGAAATGCACCTAAATATATGAGTGGCGAATGTGCGGTCATAAATGACATCTAAGGTTCAAGGCGCCTCACATCTATTTGGCGCATTAGTAATGGAACTTTGGCACATTAGTAATGTGCCAAACATGTGTATTTGGCATACCACAAGTTTTGCTGAGACTTATGGTGCAACATGCAGACTACCATAGTTTCTATTCAATGGCATGCTATTCTAACACCTTCTATTTTATTTGTAGCCTGCTGCAACGTGTTTGTAATGACTGATAACACTACGCTAACTCCGTAAATACATGATTGAGAACAGGATTTATGGTAGATGCTAATAATTTATATTATTTATTGTAAAATTAACTTTAGATTATATAAATCTTAAAAACATTTTATATGAGATAATTTTATAAATTTGGGATCTTACATAATTTTATATTATAATTTATTATGAATTTTATATGATTAAATTTGATATAGTTTGATAATTATCAGAAATTACTTTTTATTATTTTACTGGTATAAGTTGAGAAATAACGAACATTTTTTGCCATAATAGCAAATAGAGATGAGCGAACAGTAAAACGTTCGAGTTTGAGTCGAACTTCGAACAGTAGTGGTTGTCACGGGTGCCCCTGTGACCCTCAACCCGGGTCGCAGGCGCCCCCGTGCCCCCCAGTCTAGCGGCGCCGCTGCCCGCATGTCGGGCAGCGGACACGCATGTCCTGCCGGCCGAGTCCCAGCTCACTTACCCGTGAGCCTCCGCAAGCAAGTCACGTCAGGGGTAATGACCGGGTAGACTCCCGCCGCAGCAAGTCCATCCCGCTTTGCGGCGGGCTTTGGTGAAAACCGGGACCTACTTAGATTCCGCTCCCTGGCGTGACTTACGCCATCGCTTGCGGTGGTTCAGAGGGTCCACTACCTCAACCATGACAGTGGTGTTCAGTTTGGGTTCGATTCAAACTCGAACCCCATTAAAGTCAATGGGAAAAGATGTTCGGGTTAATTTTTATACCTGTACAGGTGAGGAAAAGCTGTAATTAGCATCCATAACGGTAAACTGGATACGTGGAACAACTAAGTGAAGAAAATTTGGCTCTAAGTGTGACAGAAAAGAATTGAGAGGCTAAAATACTTCATTCCTTTCAATGGCTAACTGAAAAGATGAGGACATCTTGCATAGCGTAGCTACAAGAGGTGCAGCGGCAGCAGCTGCTACGGGGCCCTGCATCCTGAGGGGGCCCAAAAGCCCCTTTGACACATAAGAGATTTGGAAACGGTGTGTTGTACAATTACTGAACCCCCCAAAGCTGCAAAAACTGAACTTTTCTTCAATCAGAATAATTTTCAGCAACCAACCACTATTTTAAATAGATTTATTTCTATAGGAGACTTGATAACGGTGTGTTATGCAATAACTGAACCCCCAAAACTGGCAAAAAAGAACTTTTGGGCACTCTGTATGTTTATATGAGTATGATGTATATGAGAGTTAGGCGTTATGTAAGCCTGCAAATTTTGCCAAATAGCAGGTTCTGGGTGTGGGAAAGATGCAGCCAGCAATACAAAACTCCCTAACTATTGCTGTCTATGCTGTCCTAAACTTGCTGTACATCCCCTAACTACTTAATTAATCTAAATAGCATCTTTTCCTGTGTAAAATCGCTTAGAAATAAATCCTGTGCCTGCATTCATGCAAGCAAGCAGACAGAGAGCTGGAAATGGTGTTCACAAGGCAATGCAGTGAAATATATATTACATGGTCATGCAGCCTCGGACTGGGCCGCCGGGGAATCGGTGAATCCCCCAGTGGGCTCCGAGCTGCTGTGGACCCCGGAGCCAGTGCTGCCGCACCCCGGGGCCCGGCGGCCGCATCCGGTCACTGAACGTCCGGGACCTGCGTCCCGAGCGTCCAGAGACAGGGCCCGGGAGTTGGGGACATATGTTCCCGATTCCCGGGGCTGCGCGGTGTCAGCGGGGCAGAGCGCCGCCCGCGCTCTGCTCCGCTGATCGCCTTGGCAGGTGTAAGGCATTAGGCCTTAGGCCTGCCAGCTACCGGCCCCTACTGGTGACATAGGCGCACCCATAGATGCCGGCAGGGAGTGCCCGGGAGCGAGAGCGAGGCGAGTGGCTTTTTTGGTTTTTTTTTCTAAGTACCTAAATGGGCCTTGGCTACACAAAGGGGGCCCTGGCTACCTAACCATAAAGGGGGCCCTGCCTACACAATGGGGGCCCTGGCTACCTAATCATAAAGGGGCCCCTGACCACCTAATCATTAAGGGGGCCCCGACTACCTAATCATAAAGGTGGCCCTGACTACCTAAACCTAAAGGGGGCCCTGCCTACACAGAAAGGGCCCTGACTACCTAATCATAAAGGGGGCCCTGGCTACCTAATCATTAAGGGGCCCTGACTACCTAATCATAAAGGGGGCCCTGGCTACCTAAACCTAAAGGGGGGCCCTGCCTAAACAAAGGGTGCCCTGACTACATAATCATAAAGGGGGCCCTGGCTACCTAAACCTAAAGGAGCCCTGGCTACACAAAGGGGGCCATGCCTACCTAAAGGGTGACCCTGGCTACCTTATCATTTAGGGGGCCCTGACTACCTAATCATAAAGGGGGCCCTGTCTACCTAAACCTAAAGGAGGTCCTGGCTACATAAAAAGCCCTGGCTACCTAATCATTAAGGGGGCCCTGACTACCTAATCATAAAGGGGGGCCCTGACTACCTAATCATAAAGGGGACCCTGGCTACCTAAACCTAAAGGGGGCCCTGGCTGCACAAAGGGGGCCCTGCCTACACAAAGGGGGCCCTGCCTACCTAAAGGGGGACCTGGCTACCTAATCATTAAGGGGGCCCTGACTACCTAATCATAAAGGGGGCCCTGACAACCTAACCCTAAAGGGGGGCCCTGACTACCTAGCCATAAAGGGGGCCCTGACTGCCTAAACATAAAGGGGGCCCTGACTACCTGAAAAATAAAGGGGGCCCTAACTACCTAAAAACTAAAGATGGCCTAAGCTACCTAAAAACTAAAGGGGGACCTAACTACCTACAAACTAAAGGGGGCCCTGACTACCAATAAAATAGCTAATGAGGGCCATGACTACCTACAACCTAAAGGAGGCCTTGACTACCAATAAACTAGCTAAAGAGGGCCCTAACTACCATTAAACTAGCTAAAGGGGGCCCTAACTACCAACAAACTAGCAAAAGGATCCCTAACTACCAACAAACTAGCTAAAGGGTGCCCTAGCTACCAACAAACTAGCTAAAAAGGACCCCAACTACCTGCAAACTAGCTAAAGGGAGCCCTAACTACCTGCAAACTAGCTAAAGGGGGCCCTGACTTCCTGCACAGTAGCTAAAGGAGGCCCCTAACTACCTGTACACTACCTAAAGGAGGCCCCTAACTGCCTGCATACTACCTAAAGGAGACCCTAACTGCCTGCATGCTACCTAAAGGGGGGCCCTAACTGCCTGCATGCTACCAAAGGAGGCCCTAACTGCCTGCATGCTAAATAAAGGAGGCCCCTAACTGCCTGCATGCTAAATAAAGGAGGCCCCTAACTGCCTGCATGCTACCTAAAGGAGGCCCCTAATTGCCTGCATGCTACCAAAAGGAGGCCCTAACTGCCTGCATGCTACCTAAAGGAGGCCCCTAACTGCCTGCATTCTACCTAAAGGAGGCCCTAACTGCCTGCATGCTAAATAAAGGAGGTCCCTAACTGCCTGCATGCTACCTAAACGAGGCCTTAACTGCCTGCATGCTACCTAAAGGAGGGCACTAACTGCCTGTACACCTTAATTGCCTGTATACTACCTAAAGGGGGACCCTAACTGCCTGTATATCCTAACTGTCTGTATACTTCCTAAAGGGAAGCCCTAACTGAATGCATACTACCTAAGGCTATGTTCACACGGCTTAACTGCGGGACGTAATTACGTCAGGCAACTACGCCGTGTGGGCGGGGGCGGGGCGGGAGCGGGGGCCGGCACTTCGCCGGGCCATAGACAATCATTACTAGCGGCGCGTATACGCCGCTAGAAAGGTGACATGTCAATTATCTCCCCGCTGGCGGATTTGCCGAGCAAGGAGAGGAGACGTAATCCGTAGTTCTCTATGAGAACTATGGATTACCATAATGAATGGGCCGTTTTCAGCCCGTAATTTGCGCACTTCTGCGCGTAATTACGGACCAAAATACGGCTCATTTTAAGCCGTGTGAACATGGCCTAAGGGAGGCCCTGTCAGTATACTACTTAAAGGGAAGCCCTAACTGCCTGTATACTACCTAAAGGGGGTCCCTAACTGCTTGCAGCCTATATAAAAGGGGCCCTACCTACAGTTTACCTAACTGGGGGAAATCACCTACCTACAGCCTAACTAACTGGGGTCCACCAACCTAACTGTAGCTTATCAACTTGCCTAACTGTAGCCTGCTTATCTACCTGGGGGCTATTTACCTACAAACCCGTGGCTAGGTATCCACCAACCTACCTGGGGACTGCCTACCAACCTATCCAGCGGGGATCTACCTAACTAATAGGGCCTGTCTAGCTACCTGGGGCCTTACACATTTGCCTACCTACCTAGGGTTTTGTCTACCTACCTTGTAATATAATTGTGAGGGAAGCAGCTCATAGCTGTAGCATTATCCAACCTCTCAGGAGATTGTGCTTCTAATTTATGGCTTGTATCTGCTCACCCACCCTTGGGAAGTTTGTACAGAGGTGGGAATAGGTAAAGAGGTGTTTGAAAAGTGAGGATTCTAAGATATTTGTGTGTAAATTCTGCAGGGATGAGTTGTGGTCGGGACAAGTCATCATGGTGGTGTGGAACGGATGGAGAAGAAAAGGGAATAAGAACAACTCATGAGAGAAGAGAGTGACTCATCAGTGAAGACGTCTCCGGGGAGTTCCTGGATGTCAGGGGTTATTTTATTTCTATACTGGATCAGTGCTGTATTCACTGTAATATGATGTGACCCGAGCTGGTGTCTGATCTCTATGTGGTCTCTATATGGGGGTGTTGTAGGTTATACCTGAGCTGGTGTCTGACCTCTATGTGGTCTCTATGTGAGGGTGTTCTAGGTTATACCTGAGCTGGTGTCTGACCTCTATGTGGTCTCTATATGACGGTGTTGTAGGTCATACCTGAGCTGGTGTCTGACCTCTATGTGGTCTCTATATGGCGGTGTTGTAGGGTATACCTGAGCTGGTGTCGGACTATCATGTGGTCTCCATATGGTGGTGTTGCAGGTTATACCTGAGCTGGTATCTGACCACTATGTGGTCTCCATATAGCGGTGTTGTAGGTTATATCTGAGCTGGTGTCTGATCTCTATGTGGGCTATACAATACATGGAAACCTCTAAAGGAGCATTTATCATACATGAAAAAAACTTTGAGATTCTTAGTTCACACGTTTTGATCAAAAAATGTTTAAGCTACCCCCGGCTTACAACGGGTTTCAAGGTGGGTGGTCATAACGCTATCTTTACACCACCTCACAGGTGTTATATCATGAGTATGCTTGCAAGGTTGGTGTTTTTTTTGTTTTTTTTTCCTTGGATATGGAGGTCGGTTGACCCAATGAGAAGTCTGAATTTATATATTTAGAGTATATAGTTATAAATATATATAGTATATTTTATAGATATATATATATATGCCGCAACCATGCCAGTGGCATCCAGGTTCACATTGTGTTTTTCAGAAATGTTTTTTTGTGCAGAACTATACGTTATATTTGGCATATATTGCTTTTAATCTATATAGGGAGGAAGGATGCCTCCATTTTGGTTTCTTGCACCCCGCCCACCTCCACAGGCTGTTATATCAGTGCAGTATGCTTGCAAGGTTGGTGTTTTTTTATTTTTCTCTCTGGATTATGGAGGTCGGTTGACCCAATGAGAAGTCTGAATTTGGCTCTATTGAGAGGTAACGATAGCGTAGGACCACCCACCTTGAGATCCCGTTGTAAGCCGGGGTGGCTTAAAAAATTTTTGATCAAAACTTGTGAACTAAGAATCTCAAAGTTTTGATCTCTAAGTGGTCTCTATATGGCAGTGTTGCAGGTTATACCTGAGCTGGTATCTGACCACTATGTGGTCTCCATATAGCGGTGTTGTAGGTTATACCGGAGCTGGTGTCTGACCACTATGTGATCTCTATATGACGGTGTTTTAGGTTATACATGAGCTGGTGTCTGGCACTCTGTGGTCTCTATATGGTGGTGTTGTAGGTTATACCTGAGCTAGTGTCTGACCACTTTCCGGTCTCTGTATGGCGGTGTTGTAGGTTATACCTGAGCTGGTGTCTCACCTCTATGTGATCTCTGTATGGCGGTGTTGTAGGTTATACCTGAGCTGGTGTCTGACCACTATGTGGTCTCCATATGGTGGTGTTGTAGGTTATACCTGAGCTGGTGTCTGACCACTCTGTGGGCTCCATATGGCGGGGGTTTAGGTTATTTTAGCGCAGGTATAGTGGCAGCGTACATGTGTACTTGATTGTAACAGTGAGGGACCAGTTGACCCTGTGATAGGAGTTTCACTTTTACTTTCCTGCTGGTGTTTATTTTAGAAGGTGGTGAGGTGCGTGACCAAGGGAAACGTGGAGGGGGATATTGTATGTGGGCCGCTGGGGTGGGATATGGATGGAGCTACTTAGCCCTGTGTCTATGATATGCTAGACTGACATATGTGTGAGATAGATATGCGAGATAGACAGATCTGTGACTCCCTTGGTTTTGTGTACTACACAATACAGTTCTTTTTTGCACACTGTATTATGTGGTAAAATGGGCGCATTTATGTCCAAGAGGCCAGTAATATTTTCATGTACAGTAGGGTGGGCCCCCCCAAGATAAATTCCCCTGTGGGCCCCAGACCCCGCAGTCCGACACTGTGGTCATGGCATTTTAGCAGTCAGTGAGAACCCTACATCTCAGCGATGACGTTTTTGACACTTCTCAGTGCTCTGCACTGATTGGATGGCTGCCAAAAGTGCAGAAACAGCTAAAAATAAAACTAAAACTGGTGTGTCAAACTCGTATGTTGAACTTTACTCTAATGAACTATAAAAAGTTTGGGTTAGTTCAAGTTCGAGAAAATTGAAAAGTTCGACTCGAACGTAGCTTTTCTCGAATGGTTCGATCAACACTATGCAGAGCACAATACAGTGAAATATATATAACATGGTCATGTGATTTTAGCAGCCAATGAGAGCCCTACACCTCAGCGATGACGTTTTTGACACTTCTCTGCACTGATTGGAAGGCCGCCAAAAGTGCAGAAAGGAGTTGAAAACTATTAAAATGGCCCGTCGAACACCATGGCGAACTCGAACATTTACTCAAATGAACAGTAAAATGTTCGGTTCTAGAAAATCTCAACGTTCGACTCGAACTTAACTTTTCTTGAACGGTTCGATAAACATTAATAGCAAATCTAGTTCCAATACGACAACTCAGGCTCAGGCAGACCACGAAGAAATAGGTCTGTCTGTTCAAGCAGTTATGTGCCTAGTTTTGGTTAGCCACATTCATAAATGTGTCTAATAGTTTGAATGTGGTGCGACCCCCCCCCCCCCCATATCTTTGGCGCATTACAAAGTGTCGGGTCAGGTGCACAATGCATCAAACATGTTCATTCAATGCGCCATACATTGGGAAATTAGGCAGACTAATCACTTTGGCACATTTAAAGCCAGAACATTAAAACTGACCCCTTCATACATGACGCCCTTTATGTGTCTTAGACTTCTACCCATATTTTCTTTTTCTTTTTTTTTTTTTTTTAAAGGAAGTCTTTGCAAAAATGCATGCTGCTTTTTAAAAAAAACACTATGGTTCTAAAAAAACAAAATAAACATCAAAAGTGGGGGAAAATATTGCCACAAAAAATGGCACATTTTTCCTAATGCAGTGTGTAAAACCACCATCACAGAGATTTTCTTCCCTTAATACAATGCTTCTATACAAGCTTGCAATACACATCCATTAGAACCTGATACAACTATTTTCTTTCTGACTAATATAGAATACAACAGAAAAAAAAACTGTGTATGGAGATGTACAGTGGTAGAGTATAGGGTTAATAGACATCTGTAGGTGCTGTAATGCAACTGTATACAACTCGGAGGTCCATTAGGCCAGATGTGTCAATTCTGTATAACATTTAGCCATAAAAGGAGAAAAGTACAGCAAATTTGTGTAGCAATGTAAGGCCACACCCTTTTTTGGCTTTGTGTCTGTTTTTAAGTAAATAATTTCCCATTTTTCTGTCATTTTCAAGGCCGTTTTTACACCATGCTGTTTCACTGAGTCACAAGCAGCTTTGCACTCACTCTGCATCAGTCAAGCTGTGGGTGGTTCTATAGCAGTGATTAGCAAATTAAGCTTTGTTATGACTAGCTGAGCCTTTGCACTGACATAAGTGCAAGAGATGTAATCTCTAAATAAACATAGCTTTAAATGCTCTGAGAAGTGAAAACAATTACTTATCGGTAAACAAAAGTTAATCTTGTAAGAGATTATTTGTCTTCTCCCAGAGTGAGCTCTAACCATGGTAAAGTCATCCCTGCTCTCTGGCTAATAAAAAAGCAGAGATAGGGATGTAAACAGAGAAACCTGTGTGTACTCAGAGCAGATAAAATCTCTCTTACCTCATGACTAAATTAAATCAACAGACTAATGTATTTAGAAAAATGTTTTCAATTACCTGTCCCTACGTGTTGAAACCTAATCTTTGTAGTGAGAAAACCCCTTTAAACACATAGGGCCACATGTATAAAAAGTGTTTAGGTGTTAGACTTTCTTTGTTGCCAATCAGAGCTCCCCTTTCATTTTTTCAGAGCACTATATGAAATGAAAGGGGAGCTCTAATTGGTTGCTATAGACACAAAGAAATTCTTCATACATGTCCCCCATAGCATGCGTGACTGATTCTTACTGCATTTATCAGAATTAGTGCATTGGTAAATCTGTCCCGCTAGTTTCTATTTTTGTTTTACTTTTTTTTTTATTAAATGGAGCAATGGGAAAGATACATCTTCCTCTTCCTAAGAAAATCCACATGCTTATTTTCTTCAGTAAACCTCAGAACCAAAAATATCTTGTTTCTGATTTAAAGTAGCAAAATATAGTCAAACTACTATTTCCATTGACCTTCTCTGTGTCTTGTGTTTCGTCTTAATTTTAATTTTAAGATTGCATGCAGACGTTTCTGTGCTTAGAAACTGCATTATCAATGTTTGTTCACCTGTAGCTAGCCTTTGACAAGGAGAAGCTCACTTAAGGCTTTTCAAAACTGTCCAAACAGTTTTCTTGAGAAAAAAATTATCAAGAAAACCTGAGATATCTCCAGACACTGGATACACCAGCTAAATTTGCTAGAGTGCAGTAATCGTCAACTACTGCACCCACATCAAGTTTTGTCCGATTTTCGTAAGAGTATTTTATTTTGTCTTTGAAAAGTATTTGTATCTACTAGTTTATATTAAAGAAGATCTGACATGTCTTAGGGCCACATGTATGAAAACTGTCTAGGTGTAAAACTCACTTCGTTGCCCATGGCAACAATTCAGAGCGCCTCTCTCATTTTTTCAGAGCACTTTGTGTGCACTCAGAGCAGATAAAATCTCTCTTATTTCATGACTTAATTAAATCAACAGACTAATGTATTTGGAAAAAGTCTTCAATTACCTATCTTTGCATGTTGAAACCTAATCTCTGTAGTGAGAAAACCCCTTTAAACACATAGGGCCACATATATAAAAACTGTCTAGGTGTAAGACTTTCTTTGCTGCCGATTAATTTTTTCAGAGCACTATATGAAGTGAAAGGGGAGCTCTAATTGCTTGCTATGGGCAACAAAGAGAGTTTTAGAACTTGACAGTTTTCATACATGTGGCCCTTAAAGTCTATCGTATTCCTTATGAAATATTAATGTTGGAGCATATGTTAGAGCTCTGCATTATTGTTCTGTTCCTCTGTTACTCCTGCGTGAAATGTGACAACTGGGTGTAACCAGTTGGGTATGTGTCCCTGCACACTGACATTGTCCTCAGTAACTAACTGTTTTGGGATACTCATTGACAAGGAAAATAGCAATGCCCAGTTGTCAATTTATTCATAAATATTCAGGAGAAATATCAAAGGAATACACAATGTAGAATTACAAGAAAAGATGCTCCATCTTTGCAACAGGAATCAGGAGTATTAAAAACTCCTCTTTAAAAGGGTTTTACCACAAAGTGAGTTCCTTACCTCTTATCTGCGTAGGAGAGAAGATAAACAAAGCATGCTGAGTCATGGGAAAGAGTGAGGGGGGCTGAAAGAGAGCCAGAGATCAGGGAGCGTCTGCAAAGTTTACTCAAATAATTACATTACAACAAGTGGATTCTCTATACAGAAGACACAGGCTCATTCACTGCTTTTTCTCCCTAGTCCCTTGCAAGCTCCTTCATGATCCCTGTCATCAGATAAGAAGTGCAAACACGCAAGCGCAGCCAGATCAGCTCCTGTCAGTGTCCTGGTCATGTCTAATGTAAACTGTCAGGAGACTAAGGGGGACTGAGCAATGCTGTAGCTCTCAGAGGTTTCACTTTTTGTAATCACATATATTGAGAAAAGTGATTAAATACCCATTTTGGAGGATCCCACGTCAACATTACATCGTGGCAAAACCCCTTTAGGTGAAGATTAAATTCAATAATGTTACTTTTTTTATTTGTCTTTTGATTCTATGCATTTTTATGTATTTTTTGGTTCATTGATGCTGGCAAAGTCAAAATCAGCTGGGTTTGATTAGAATTTTAAAGTAATATGAGTCGCTTCCCCATATCAACTGAGGAGTAGTAAAGTTGAAAAATGAATAAATACCACTACAGACTGCTCTCTGAACCTTACAGTTTTATGGGTCTACAAAGGCTGTGCTGTGAGAATCCCTGTGAGGGCATACAAAGGAGTCACAACAGAGTATAATAAAAAAAAATCATGTAAAAAAGATATTAAATTAAAGTTAACACATACTCAAATAAAAGTATATGAACAATCAATTTCAATCCAAATAGTTTTACCAATAACACATAAAAATCTATCCAGCAAATATAAAGTAGTCCCTTAACTGTCTCAACCTGTGAAACAAATGTAAAACATAATTTAGGATGCATGGAAAGTAATATTAAAAATTGATTTTCTGTGGATTGCACAAAAAAAGTTAAACACTGAAATGTTATTCAAAACAGTCTTAATGACAATAAAGCAAAAACTTAGACAGTAATATTCATGAAAAAAATTAAAAACTTATGCCTCGAGTTGCACTGACGCCCAAATTAGCCACGTTCTTAGCAGTGCGGGCATAAGACTATTGTTCATGAAAAAATTAAAAACTTATGGCTCGAGTTGCAATGACGCCAAAATTAGCCACGTTCTTAGCAGTGCGGGCATAAGACTATTGTTCATGAAAAAATTAAAAACTTATGGCTCGAGTTGCATTGAGGCCAAAATTAGCCAAGTTCTTAGCAAAGCGGGTATACGACTATTGTTTTGTTTGTAAGTGTCAAGACAGCCAATAGTGGTTTCACACATAGTGGTTTAGCATTCTTTGTGTCATTTTTCCATCTTTTTTTTCTCAAAAAACACCAGGCAACATATTTAAAAACTTGCCGCTGACACACCAGTTCTAAATTGATATAGAGGAGTGTAGAATGCAACAGTATGTATGAACCTATCATATATGGGTCAAAAATCTGGCATGTGATATGCCTTGCATAGTATAGCATATCTTTGGCCCATAGCATAACTTTGGTGCATTGCTGTGCCTAGCGCAAGTTTTGACGTACCACAGTTATACATCTATAGAACAGGGCTACAACAGCCTTTTGTCACTTGATATATCCACATTTACTATTGCTGTCTTAAACAGGGTCGAGACGATGAGTAGGCAAAGTTAGGTGACCGCCTAGGGCTCCGTTTCATCCCAGGCAGGAAGGGAGCACAAAGAGGTATGAAGTGAGCTGAATTTTACATTGGGAGGGAATGGGTGGGGGCGCTACATACCTCATTTGCCTAAGGCACCAGAAATACCTTGTCCCAGCCCTGGTCTTAAAGTTAGACAGCATAAACTTTGACAGGCTGTCAAAAAATTTACCTGATTTATCACAGTAGCTGATTGATAAATTGGTGCACCTTTACACTGGTTTGGACTTTTTAGATGAAGTATTAGTAGGCTTACTTTTTAAGCCAGAATTTGTAACACCTTCCTGGCGCACTTTTGATGGAGTATGTTGCATCATGGCATTGCCTTCTTTCCTGTGAAACCATACCCACTTTCTGCTAAGCCATGCTCCCATTTCGGAGAGAGCGCAAAAAGTGTCTTAAGCCTATAATAAATGTGTCTCCAACATGCTTCCCCAAAAATGCACCATTTTTGGAGCATTTTACTACACTTTTCTGCCACAACTACAAAAGTATATTTACACGTGGGCCAGTATGCTTTGGGTTTTTTTGTTTTTTAAATGTTTCCTGCAGACATTAATATAGGATAAAAATGCATGACAAAAATGTTAAAAGCAAAAAAAGAACCTAAAAAACACTTCTACAAATGTATGAAACTCATTAAGTTTTTTTTAACAAGTTAAAAAAAAAATACTACAAAATAGTGACTAGGATACAAAAGAAGAGGCAGTAATCGTACGTTGATCTTTACCTATCTCTCTATATGTTTTTCTAGTGCTACATTTAATAACAGTCAATAATGTCATACACATGTTTAAAGAGTAAAGAGATTTAATCTAATCTCATCTCGCATTTCTGCTTAATATTTCAGATAAATAGTGCCTGATTCTAAACTGGGATTATCTAAATGCTTCAAGTTTTTAAGGAGGAATTGAGAAATCAGTTTGTGCAGTATTTGGTTGGCGATGAAATCTAAAATAATACAAGTATCTAAAATAATGCTAGTAATACTAAACACAGGTTTCTATGAAACTGACCTTAGTATGTCTGAGTTTGGTAAAATTAGATGGTGAGCTCCATAGCGGTGAAAGGACTGATGTGATTGAAGACATAAAAGTGCTATGGAATCATATAAGCAACAGGAAACAATAGTAAACCACAAATGTTTGCTGAGCAGGATTAAAGAAACAATGTTAAAAAAATAATAATTTTCCAAAAGTTACAGAATTTTTTTTTTTTTGTGTAGAATGAGTGAGATATAAATAATTTGAATAAAGCAGTATTTGTACTCTGTTTACAACTTAAATCATCACTTATGTCAAAATGATTTTCTGATTTAGACTCACTCTCAAATACATTAATACAGAATTTTTCTGTAGAGGACTCATCCCCTTAATGTTTTAAAGGACAGTCCATTGGTTTCTTTAAACTTATGTGGTTGTACTGCATTAAAATTAAAAAGGTTGTCCACGTCATTTCAAATCGGTGCTTTTGCTGCACCAATAAAACAAAAAGATTGATCCTTACCAATTCAATATCTCCATTCCAGCACTGCCTTTGCCACTGCTTTCCCCCTCCCTTGGTCTTCTGTTTTCTTTCGCTCCCATGAGTTGGAACATCACCACTGATGCCACTAGCTGGCTGCAGAGACCACGTGTCTTTTCCCGGACATCACCATAGGAAGCTTTCACTTCTGAATGGTAATGTCAGAATAAAACATGACTGTTGAAGTCAATCAGTAGGTGCAGAGCGCATGAGCCAACTGCAGGGACCAGGGAGAAAACAGAAGACTGGGGAGAGCAGCGGTAAAGACAATGCTGAAACAGAATGGGGAGGTAAGTACCATTTTTTTTATTTATAGTAGCAACACCAATTAAAAAAAAAGTATGACCTCAACAACCTCTTTGAACATTTGGTAATAGAAAACTATGCAGAAGAAGTAAGCTATGAGTGTCTCTTAGTAGCTGCTAACATGTAATTTCATGTATTTCAGTAATCAGCTTTGATCAGATGTGTAGTAATTGCTAGCATTATTCAGGGAAGTTAGGCTTGTCAGTACTGTAAGGGACATTACTGGAAATTATAGGCACTAGGGTTGGTACTGATAGAGCTCTGTGACATGGCATTGATGGGGGCATAACAGCCTTTGTTATGGGCTGCTTGGTAACTGCTATTTTTTAAGGACAATATTAGCATGGTGGAAATAAATGCTCATGGTGGAAATTATGACTGGCACACATGGATACCTTGAGGGACTTGATAATAAGCACTGTGGGGATACTGTGGATGTCACAGTTATGGCAGAAGTATGGCTGTCACTGTTATTCAAGCACTGTGGTGGTCACTGTGATAGAAGTGGGCTATACCTATTATTGAGCACCACTGCTGTGGAAATTTGGTTTTTAATCACAAGGACACTAGTTGTGACAGTTACTGGGCAGTGTGGATGATAGGATGGCGGCATTGATAAAGGGTGCACATTTTGGCACAATTGCCTTAGCCACAACAGCTTTTCCTGTGTCTAGAAGTAGCCACTACATTAACATTTTAGGACCACTGAAGTACACTTTAGAAGTTTTGACTTTCAGGCTCTATATCGCACCATCCACTATAGCTGTAAACGTGAGACTCCCATCATTTTATAGACAATCATATTGGTTATCGCATAAATAACTTTGACTGTAACTATTTAGCAAAGTTATGCAGATTCTTGTCATGTGACTGCATTGTTACTATTTTGCTTCTGGTGATGGGACAATATTTTTCTTCTTGTTACTATAAATTACAACCTGTTCTCATAGTCCCTAAAAGTTCAGTGTGTTATTAGCTTGATTGCCAAGTGCAAGGTCACTGGTTTGAATCGAGGAGCATCCATAAAGAAGAATTCCCTAGAGAAGAGAAACAGCATCATCCAGCTCATTGATAGCAGTCTCTCAGCCAGGCAAATTGCCAACCTGCATCATGTGAGGCCATGACAATATGAAATGAAGTCCGTCCATCCATTCAAAAGCCAAGAGGGGGAAGTCCAGCCAAAATATCAGAGTCAACAAGTTGGCTTATCACAAGGTCTATCAGTTCTAACACAACAGACATAGCAGTGGAGGTGGCTCGTAGGCTTCGTAATAGTGCAATCACAGGCGTCCATGCAAGCACCGTGCAACGCGCATTACACAAGTCTTAAATAGCGGCCCAAAAAAAGTGAAGAAGCCTTTACTTCAATCCTGTCATAAGAAGCGTTGGATTAAATCTGCAAAAAGGTATGAAAAGTGGAAAATTGGAACCGGGTGATTTGGAGCGATGAGATGAAAGTCAATCAAGTGGGCTCTGATGGGTGCTAACAGAATGAGAAATTGAAGGAACTGTCAAGTTCGGTGGAGAAAGCTTGATGATATGGGGATGTTTCACAGCCAAATGCGATGGATACTTGACCAGGATCGATGGTGATCTTAATGCTGAGCTATATCTGAGTACAAAATGAGTTATTTTGTACACTTGAGTACTATGGGTATTAAATGGATGACAAATTATTCCAGCACGACAACAGTCAAAGCATACTTCAAAACTGGTGAAGAGATGGTTCAATGACAATGAGTAAAGTTGCTGTATTGGCCCCCACAGTCCCCTTACCTCAAACCAATCAAATCCTTGTGGGTAGAGTTGAAGAAAAAGCTGTATTCATACCAAAGTGAGTCGACCAGTATGCATCAATATTGGGAACATGTAGAAGAGACCTGAGATCAGATTTCAGATGAGACATGCCTGAATCTGATTGAGAGCCCAGAAGGATTCAAGCAATGTTGAAAGTCAAGGATGGATTTACAAAAATAATACAAATTAAGATTTAGATTTTTAGGAGCAAAACAGTAACAATGCAGTTACATGACAAGAATCTGCATAACTAGGCAAATGCTAAATAATTGCAAGTCAAATTGATGTATGAGATAGCCAAGATGATTGTCTATAAAATGATGGTAGTCTCACATTCAAAACTGTAGTGGATGGTGAGATATGGAGCCTGAAAGTCAAAAGTTCAAAACATTGTTACCCTTTTGCTTGTCAGTGTATTTGCCTGTCTAGGGAATTCCTAAAGCAGCAACTCCAAAACAGGTTTTTTATCAGACTATTTCACAGAGTCTGCTCTTCACAGCCAGCTTTAAGTTCCCACTTCCTGTTCAGGCTGTGAGCAGTTCTACAGCAATGATTGTCTGTTCCTAGCTGGGCTTGTTAGAGGAACATTGGTGATGAATGAGTTTTAAAGGCAGGGCAGAAGGCTACGGAGCTCAAAAGAGTTGACATTTGTCAGTAACAAAGATAAACAAGCTACTGTGTTGCTGATAAGACACAGCAGGTAATGACATCACCACCCTGGTCAGGGATACTAGAGGAAAGAGAGGTGGTCAGTAACTAGACAAACTTGTGTACACAAGCAGATGATAAGAACTGCTCTAACTCTAACATAAAACGGAAGCAAAACAGCAATGTATTTAGCAATAATCTTTATTTCATGTTGTCTACATGTTTAAGGCTTATTAATATGGTGGGAATACCACTCTAAATATTCAGACCCCAAACAAATCGACCTTGGGGGTAAACCTCAAAATAAAACAGACCTCAAACCTAGCTCTCTGAATAAGTCAGAACTAACATTCAGTACTAACTTTAAACACTAAATTTAAAGAAAACAAATCTACCCAAGGCCAGTTTTACACCTCTTAAAGTTTAAGGTTCTTTCTGCTCTGGATACCACTGAAAAAAGTTCCAAGGCTCACCAGTGTTAGGAAATCGTTTTGTCAAGGCAGAATCAGGATTCTTTGTGGTACAGGCAGTCCCCTACTTACATCGTTCCGACTTACATACGTCCCCTAGTTACAAACGGAGACGTGGCTGACATTTAACACTGAGTGACGCACCATGATAACCAAGTGCCAGCATGCCACAGCTGCACATGAGATACGAAACGTTAGGGGAAATCTTCTAAAAAAGGCCACAGACAGAACAACAAATGTAAAAACTGTTCCCTGCACTATCCAAAACTAAAAAAAAAAAAGGAACTGCATTTAATAAATATACCTGTTCCGACTTACATACAATTTCAACTTAAGAACAAACCTACAGTCCCTATCCCGCATGTAACCCGGGGACTGCCTGTATATGGAAGAGAGAGAACCCGGAAACAGTGAAGATGGTGTTATGTATTGGATTTGATTGGTATGATGTGTTTTATTTGCATGAAAGCCATTGTATTGGGAATTCCACTGACGCCAATATTATTTTACAGTGATATAACTATCCAAACATCAAAACATTAAAACATCACTTCTTGCTTACATATGTTCAGTTTTTCACTGAAGGACATAGTATGTTTCATTATGGTTGTCGTTATTTTAAAGAACTGTCTGACAGGCGTACATTTCACATGCTTAACACCTACACTCAGCTCCTAGATGAAGGCACATTTATTCTTTCACCTTTATCAGTCTAGTGCTGTGAGATAAGCCTGTCTTTGTCTGGTAGCAAGAGTCAAAATGGAAATTTTGGCTCCCACTCAAGCCTTTACGTTGCTAGCTATAAATGAAGCTATGGTGACAGATTAGCAAAAACCTTCCTATTTTTTAGATGCTTTATGACATACAGAAGAACGAACCTCCAGGATAGATTGCACAGCAGCAACATTTTTCTTTACAACGGAAATGCGTCTATATATACTCCAAAAACAAGGGATGCTTAAGGTGGCCATAAGATAAATGGCAGCTGATCCCACCAATTTTGGTACGACCTACTGACCAAGGTTGTTCAAACTTTCCACTGATAATAGATGTTCTGCAAGAATTTCCAGTGCACATACCTGTTTTTTGGGCTGTGAGCTTTCTAGTGTGTTTATGGTCACCTTTAGCCTACGATATTAAGTGGAAAGAAGTAGACTGGTGTTCCCTGTGAGGGAAGCCACATTTATTTAAACTATGATGCTCTTACGGGGTTTGTAAAAAAGTTTGCTAAAAAACGTACTTGCACAAAAGTACAAAAATTCCAAATGTTTAAGTCATGTGCAATATAATACAAATATTTACATATTTGGATGAACTTTTAAGAAAAAGTAGTATCATTTTTTTCATTTTTGATCACTTCCTATTTGATTATTGAATTTTGTAAGGAATTTTAAACAGATGTTATCTACCCTCAGGATCAGAATGTAGGTGCATAGTAGTCCCTCCTGGGTTTATCCAATTAAATTGGTTTATTGATATGTGCAGCCTTGTCTGGTACTGGCCATAAATATTCAGTAATGTAAAACGTCTCTAAATGGCACATTGATAAAGGAATACGTCTATAAGACCTTTGAATCACTAAATATGCTCATTAACCAAAGATATTATGGACATGTTCCATTATCATAACATTTGAAAACACATGACATCTACTGTAGGTTTTGCTCATACTTTAAACTATGAGGTTTTGACCATTTGAGACAACCCTTATACATGTATACACTATTTAGGTAGATGGATAAAATTAGTGCTCCTCTTTGGTAGCCAGAGTGAATAGTTACTTCAAAAATCATACCTTTCTACTGGACCACCTGGTTCAACAATGCATCACCCATGTAAGGCTTACAGTGTTGTAATATGTATTATCAGGCTCAGACTGTCCCACAGGGGAACAAAGGAAACTCCTGATGGGCCCTGAGCATGGCAGACCTGGAGTTGTTTGTAACTGCATATATTTGCTTGGAACAGGGAGAGAAAGAGACAAAAAGCAAGAGGAAGAGTATAGGAAAAATGTACAGTTATTTACAGTAGCTGTAAGGTGGGCCCTTAAAGAGAACCTGTCACATAGTTTTTGCCCCCCTTGCTGAGGACAGAACAAGCTAGTGTCAGACATGCTGTTTCCATCGCTGTGTCCCTTATTCTGTAAGATGCTGTAGTTTTCGTGTATTTAATGCTCAAATTTGCAGTTTTCAGCCAGAAGTGTCCTTCAAAGAGTCAGTTTTTTTCAAACCCGGCCAATCAGAGACTAGCCCCGACCACCTCAATTGACAAACCTGTTACTTTGAATAGGTAGAAACATGTGAATAACTGTTAGTGGGCGGGGCTAGTCTTTGGTGGATGGAGCTAACACCTGCTCATGAATAAGATTTGAGGGGTAAATGCTCTAAAACTGCTGCATCTTACAGAATAAGGGATGCAGTGCTGGGAACAGCAGGTCTGTCACTAGCTTGTGCTGCCCTCAGCAAGGGGGGCACAACCGATGTGACAGGTTCCCTTTAAAATAAACTTCACTGATGGATCCAGAAACAACTCTACTGGTGGGTCTCTAGAATCAACTCAACCTGTGTGCCCTAGGCACCTCAGCCCGACACTGTATATTATTCAATTGGATATATTACATTTTACCAGCAAATGCATCCAAGAACATGAGTTCAATTTTTTGTTCTAAATTTAAAGTTGTCCACATATCTAAGTTAGCTGATGGTAGAACCTCTCCATTAACTTGCACACTCGGCTTGATAGGCATGGCTTTCTTCATAACAATCCATCCAAATGGTTCTGTTTAGACACATGCCAGCCATTATATACAACTCTCTAAAATCTGGTTCTGGAGGCTCTGTAGATGTGACTCTGGCTGTCCAATGAGGAAAGCGGAAGTCACCTCAATGCAAACATACACAGGAAAATGTAGGTGGCTATTATAATAGTAAACTATATTCACCTATTCAGTCATAATTCAAAAAAATAATTCTTCTATCTGTTTTGATTCAGGACAAAATATCTGCCATGCCAAGGAAAATATTTCCAAGAGTTCACTGTAAGTGAAATGAGCTTGTAAACATGTTTAATTGTCTTATGTAAAATTAATAAGGTTACGGTATTGATCTTACATCCAGCTAATGTGTGTTAAGTGTGTGCTCGAGCTGCCCTTTCTCTTGCTTGCTTTTACCTGATGTCATTCATTGTGAGTGGTTGTCATAATCCAAAGATGTTCTCTTTTCAAGAACAATAAATTACAGCTCTGTGTATCTGCTTGCCTAAAAATTTCCCCCATTATTTTATAGTTGTCAAACTCAGCATTCATATTACCCATGTCAAAACATACCTCCAACTTACTTAAAGGTGTTCTACCACATGGCATATCAGTGTCCACAGCAGAAACAGTATGAACAGTCAATCTCCGTGCTACACATAATTTCCAATAATTTCAATGGTTTGGGATCATTCAGAGAGTTTTTTTGCTGTTGCAAATCTTTTATCCCATGTACATAATGTTTCAAAAAACCCTAAAAAAAATTATAATCCCTAGCAGCATCTGATTGGCTTTGTTGTCACGTGCATCTGTTTTTTTTAATGCAGGATTTTATTGACACTTTTGTGGCTGAACCTGTGTGGTTACTAGAGGACCCTGCTGGATGTTGCTACTGACCCATGCTGGGCTTTGTGGATTCTTTTATGGCCAGGCCTGTGAGATCTTCAGGTTACTGGAGGTCCCATTGGTGGACCAGTCCAATTAGTGATGTGGTAAAACTTTCCAGAATTGTAGTTCAGGGTGCTGTGGTAGAAAACACAAGTTTTAAGAGAAAATGGGTTTGACATGTTTTTATTTTGTAGTCTGGTAAGGGCCGCTAAACAAATAAGGGCCACATGTATGAAACTGTTTAGATCTAAAACTCACTCTTTTGCCTATAGTAACCTATGGGCAGAAAAGTGAGTTTTAGACCTAAACAGGTTCATACATGTGGCTCTAAATGTCTAACTTTCACATGAACTGGGTTTCTCGTTTTGCTATTTCTCTAATACAAAGGTGGCATAGTCATGACACATGAGTTAGAAGTAGCTATAAGAAGTAGTTATAAGGATATTCCTGGCATGCTTAGGCATGCTGCCAAATGCATGGAGCTACAAGTTGTAAATGACCACATGCAGCTTTGTCACTTACTGTAACTGCCAAGTGGAGTGGGTTCCTAAATGATATCACTGTGAGATGAGGGTTAACTTAAAGCTCCCTGGATATTCTGCAAAATATACAACACCTCCCCCACCTACCATATGCCATTTGTAATATACTAATATAACAGAGGTTACCCTTAGTATTCAGGGCTAGGTATGAAAGCTACCTCTGCATTCCCTTATAGCTATGCCCCCTGATCGAAATTCAATATCTAAGTCTTATGCATGAACAAGAATCTAGATAAAGAAACTGGAAACAGACTATGATAAGATTAGGTTAGCACAATCAAAAACGGCTTGACTAAGGCACCAGTGGCCAAAAACAAATCCTGTTTTTATTGTGCATTTGCTGCATTTTCTTTTATGTTAATGGACTAATACACTAAAAATTTCTTTATACTGTATGGTTTAAAGGGGTTGTCTCATCTTACCTCACTCCTGTTTTCTTGGTTTAATTTTGAATTCAGGGGCGTGTTTATTGGCTTACACTAGGCTGCAGTAGAAGCCAGGTCTGTAGCTATAACAACCAGTGCTGGCAGCCTATCAGGAGAGATCAAACAGGTCTGTAGCTATAGCAACCTGAGGAGCTGATGCAGCCCATATAAGAGGGGATATCTCAGAATAGGTAGGACACTGTTAATGGACATATATTGCAAACTGACTTGTTTTTGCAAGATCTTTAACAGAAAAAGCAATCCTTGCAATGAGACAACCCCTTTAAAGTACAAGGTATCTGAATAAAATGGACCTTTATGCATTTTACCATCTATAGTACAGTACATTTACTTCTGAATGAAGACCTCTTGTGGGTGCATGACACAAATGAGCAGGGTTGTATGACTTCCTTGGTTCGCAGCCAAAAAGTGTTTCCAAGTAAACAAAGTTTTGTTTCCGTCACATTATTTTTATACTGCCTCTTTATTGTAGGTACAGAACATTCTACATATTATTAGTAATCTATTATCTGCAAACCACATGCCAGATTTTAACAGTCAGTAAACCTGTTTCACCCAGGAAAGCTCAGTGTTTGTGGTCTTGATAGATTTCTTCACTGTAGAATCTATCCTACTCCTTTTATGTCGGGAAATGGATACTTTTTATGAAAGTTGCCTTAAACAGTTGCTCAAGTACATAGTTTTATTTCATGCACACATCTGGATCCGGGTTCTCCTTGTACCTGTCTGACACTTAAACAAACACAATCATTTATGAAACTTAAGATCAAACAGATTTATTTCAGCCTAAATCCTGCCCCTTATCCTACTCCTCTGGCCATCAGTTCTCCAGAACTAATCCTGTTCTCTGCATAGAAGGGAGAGGCTGTCAGGACTTGGGAGAATGAACAAAGTGCAGGAGAAAGATAGCTGAAGAGAGGAAATGGTTAAGAAGCTCAGTCCTTCCTTTGCCCCCAAGGCAGAGTCTTTTTGATGTATGTGCTTGAGGTTGGCAGTGGATCAGCTTGCTCTGTGTTTTATGTTTCTCTGTTCTGCCTCTTTTGTCTTTAGCAGGAGGTGGAGATTATCCATCCCACCCAGCCACAGTCTGTGTGTGACAGGATAGCACAGATGAAGTTGTGATCTCAGACTGAAAGTTCACTTCTTGGAGGTGCTGTGGAGAGGGTTGGCTTCTGCAATTCTCAAGCCTACAGTTCCTCATGATCTGGGATCTCTGCACTCACAGGAAACATCCTAGACCTCCATCAGCTGCTATACCTGTAATGAGGTATTTTTTATATTTCTTATCTAGATGTATGCATCTCTCCATTGAGTGCGGAAGAGGTTAGTGTTGAGCAATAACACAGATTTGCCTTCTTAGCTCATTTTGAATATTATGTTGTCTGGGGTTTAATATGAGGAAGTCATTATCAGATCTTTAATATTTGGTTCAGGAAAAACTAATCTCATAATTGCTGTAATCAAGTCATCCCCGGTAAAGAGATGTGGTTTTGGAATCTGGATGTTTTGAGCTGTGTGCACATAATAGGAAGAGTCAAAGATGTACATCCATTAAGCTCCAACTGTAAGCAATTTACACACAGGTTCTTGGCTGTTTTGCAAGTTCTATGGAAGACTTCTTATGAATGGACCATCACTCTGAGCCCTTGTTCACTCATAGAGAAGCCTGTGTGATCACACAAAGCATATGCATCTATATGCATTCATCATGTAATTTTGCTGTGACTATATTTTATTTATTCCAGTAAACAGTTTCCTGAAATGGTCTTTGTAATGGTAAATAATAAGAAATTGTAATATGCATTGTAATCAATGCAAAATAAAGCATACCATCTCATGTTTCCATTCCCTCATAGCAAACATTTGACCACTCTCCCTAACATGAAAAGATTGAGAAATAGCCCCAAAAGTGCTAAAAAAAAATCCTGAGGAATCTTGGTAATAGCTTATTGTAATTTGCATTTAAGTTTTGATTTTGCTGTTATAGTCTGTTTCTTTCTTTCTTTTCTTTGCCAAATTTAAGATACCAAGCTATACAAGTGATGTATTACATTATAGCTAACAATGATTGCAATGATGATGTTTTGTACCCTCATTTACTCCTGTCTGTGGAATTTGGTGCTAAAGCCTTATATAAAAAATAAATAAATTATGCAATGTTCTTTTGGATTGTTAACTCCTACAACATTTTATATTTTAGATGTAACCAGCTATGTTGTTTGTCAGTGTTAAACGCAAATGCAATTAAGCTTAAAAAGTTATGTTCTGCGCTGTTAAATTTACCATTTTCCACAATTATTGATACAATTGCAATTTTACTTTCACATAAAACTGGCTAATCTAGTATGGTGCCTTAACTCATTTTTCAGTCACTGTGCATCTACAATGTATCTATAAAGATTCAGATCTGCAAATATATTATGTACCATATTGCATGTTTTATATACATAAACTTTATAATAATAGGTTTCATTATTTCTTTATAAGCAGTCATGTCAGGATTGCTTCCAAATGCCCAATTCTTTGATCGAATTGTATTAAAGTGCTTGTTATATAAAGTATTCCCTATAGTGTGCTGTGAACTGTATATGATTGTGGATGATGGTGTTACATGTAGATAATATTATTATGCAGATGATATTATTAGCTCATAACACATTAGGAGCTGTATTAACATTGGTTTATGTAATACATTTCATGGTGTGTTAGAGAGAAGAGAGAGTACCTGATTGTACCACATTCCATTTGTGTTCCAGACATACTCATCCCATGGGGAGCTGCTTTCTCAAACAACTTTGCTCTGGACTGTTTCATATAAATAGCCACAGGGATATGGTTTAACCCGAAATGAACGTGTTTCCCAGAGTCACAATCCAAATATTTAGTTTGTGCTTTACTATGCAATCCTCAGGAGCAGGCGAAGGAGAGCTATAAAATAGCCCTGAAATGCTCCTTGGGGGATATTGGATACAAGGGCACCCTTGGTCTTCACTGTCCAGTTTTGCTGTGACATATACATAGCACAAGACAGATTGTTTAATCTGTGATTTACAAGTGGATTCTATATGAAATATAAATATTTACAATGATTTGAATCACTTCCCCTATAAACAGGAGTTTGCTGTAAGAGAAATATTGCAAAGAACGAGTATTATGGTTCACATCATGTTATAAACAAATGCTTGCTATATGAGGCCCAGGCAACCATAGGTTTGTTCAGGAAATAAATTATTATGTTTTTATCTATTATGCAGGTAATAAATAGAGTACATATAATATTATATGTTTATACACAGGATGCATTTTCTCGCATCAGCCACTGCCTCAAGTGGAGTGCACAGACTAAGTAACTCATTTCAGAAATGTCATCGCAAAGAGCAACTTTACCAATATGAGTTCTTTTGACTTTGTAACATATTTTTTGCTAACCAGTGGTTTAAGGGAATAATCATAGTGTCTAGTAATGTACTGCATTGCATAAATATATGCAGAAATGTATACATAAGAATAGCATATTTAATATCAGGCTAGCACATGATCTCTTGTATACAAAGCAGGATTGTTTATTTGCTGTATTAAGGTTCTTTTGAGAAAACCTATGTAATACTCGGTTTCCCCAAAAATAAGACAGTGTCTTGTATTAATTTTTTCTCCTTAAAAACGAGCTAAGACTTGTTTTCTGCTGATGTCTTATTTTTCCATGAACAAGAATTCACATTTATTGTTGAACAACAATTCAACATGTATTAATATACTGTAGTAATTTCATCACAAACATCAGCATAAGCAGCCAAACTCTGAATTGAATAAAAAATAATGCACTAGGTCTTATTTTCGGGGGATGTATTATTTTTGGAGAAACAGGGTATCAGTACAGCACTTGGTGCCTTCTAGATCTTGACTTGGTAACTGAATTATAATGGGATATATATGAAACAATGGCAACACTTTCAGAGTTGACATCACTTGCAGCAATTTTGGAGTTTTAGATTATCCCTTTGAATGTCTTGAATTATGTACTGCCTCCAATATGTTTCTTTAACGCCATGGCTATTAAGTTTCAGAAACAGTTTGGTAATAGCCAACATAGATACCAGAATATGTTGTCCAAATCAGAAAGCTTATAGTCAAAAGAAGGACAACGATAAAGCATTGTTTTTACTGCCCCACAGCTCATTTGTTCATCAGTTTACGTAATGCTCACGAAATGCAGTGTATTACTACAGTGATTCATTATACCCTATAAATGGTAAGCTTGTATTTATGTATACTAAAGACTTGTCCACATGGCATGGTATTTTAGTCAGTTTTTCAGACGGTTTGCGGTTTTATAAACCGTCTGGAAACCAACATGCAACACTTTTGCATAGACTTTAATAGAAAATCCGTGCAGCAGTCCACACTGCACAGATTTTCCACAGGTCTGTTTTTGACATCATCGGCGTAGCGAAAAACTTAAAAGATGTTCATTGTTCCGCCCGTTTTTTGGGGCAGAACATGAACATATGGGTGCAAAGGGGGATGGCTTGAATCCGCAAACCTCGACAAAAACTGTACCCTACGTGTCAAAAAAAGTCAAAAATACTGTCTTTGCTGTGGGAATGCCCCCTAATTGTACTTCACAGTCTGGTCTTTGGTATAAACATTTTAAACTTGTAGATAATGCCATCACTAGTGACATCTTAGGCTATGTCTCCACAGCACAGTTTTTCAGTAATTTTTTCAGCATTTTTTCGTTTTCTAAAACCGCTGAAAAAAACTACTGAAAACAGGCCCATAGACTTAAATAGTAAAAACGTTCTGTAGTCACCACAGAAGATTTTTTTTTTCTACTCATTTTTGCTCTGTTCGTTTTTGTAATATGTTGCAAAAAATGTCAGGGCCAGGCGGAAAATTTACTAACTGTATGAAGTTTTTTGCAGCGGTTTTTGGACAGCCTAAAAACAGTCCAATAAACGTGCCAAAAATCTTGTCAGAAACCCATGTGCTTTGGACTAAAAAAGACATTCAAAGCAGCTTTTAGGTTTTGGTTTTTGACAAGTTTTTTGTCCTATGCTGTGTAGACCTAGCCTAAGGATGTATATTAGCAGACAAGAGCACTTAGATGTCACCAGTGGCTAGTGTTCTTAGTCCTAGAGTGCTCTTGTCTGCTTATATAAAATGTTCGAAATGAATAATTATCATCTCCCCCCCAAAAAATTTTGACATTGAGATAATACATGCTTTTCTCTCTCTCTCGCTATCTCTATCTCGCTCTCTCGCTCTGTCTCTCTCGATTTAGGTAGTACATCTGCCTTTTAGAGCTATTTGGGGATACATTTCTGTAGCTAGCTACTGGCCTGCAGTGACAGGCTGCTGAGGACACCAGGTCTGTAGCTATAGCGACCAGCGCTGGCAGCCTATCTGGAGAGATCAAATAGGTCTGTGGCTATAGCGACCTGAGGAGCTGATGCAGCCCATACAAGAGGGGATATCTAGGAATAGGTAGGACACTGTTAATGGACACATATTGCAAAGTGACTTGTTTTTGCAAGATCTTTAACATAAAAAACAATCCTTGTAGTGAGACAACCCCCTTAACACATTGTATTCATGCTTGACAGAGAACTCTGCGTTAGCCCATACATTTCATTTTGTTGTGCAGGATGTCTTAATAAACACTTGGTAAGACATGATTGAAAACTGTCTAGGTCTAAGATTTTCTTTGTTGCCCATAGCAACCTATCAGAGCTCTGCTTTCACTTTTTCGGTGAACTACATAAAATGAAAGGGGAGCTATGATTGGTTGTTATGATTGATTGAAAGTCTTAGACCTCGAGAGTGTTTTACATATTGCAGTGGCACGTTTATTTCTGAAAATGTGGCCAAAATCTAAAGGTTTTCATATCATGGGCAATGATCAATCAGCATGACATAGACAATTCCTCTTATTTCTTCCATAAAAGCTGCTACTATTCAGTGAAACTAGAATTTATTCTTTGTTTGTAAGATGTGTTCAGACTAAATGTTTGGAGAATATGCCTTCAAGACATTGCTTATTAGCATAACTAGTATAATGTCTAAATAACGAGCACAGAAAAGCCATCAAAAACTGTAAACAGATGTCAAATAAACTAAATGTCATTGATTGAGCTCCAAGAAAGTTGTTTAGAACAGAACTACAGCAGAACAGGATAAGGTCAAAATTTTATGTTATAGTTCTCATATGTCCTCATTCTTATTAAAGTATAAAAGAGAATGTCTCATCATGAAGACTAGTCAAATACATGTCATTAGTGGGGGGTTCCCACTCAAGACCCCACTTCATGAACCAGAGAAGAGAGCAGCAAGTACAGAGCATGTCTCCAGACCTTGCCATTCGAATGGACAAGATCTAATATTAAGTTTCCCTCGAAGAAACATTAAAGGGGTTGTCTCACTACAAAGATTGCTTTTTATGTTAAAGATCTTGCAAAATCAAGTCACTTTGCAATATGTGTCCATGAACAGTTTCCTACCTATTCTGAGTTTTTCCCCCCTTGTATGGGTGCATTAACTCCTGTGGTCGCTATAGCTACAGACCTGTTTGATCTCTCCTGATAGGCTGCCAGTACTGGTCGCTATAGCTACAGACCTGGCTTCTACTGCAGCCTAGTAGAAGCCAGTAAACACGCCCCTGAATTCAAAGAAAACCAAGAAGACAGGACTGTGGTAAGATGAATCAATGTAGTGAGACAACCCCTTTAACATGTAAAAGGATTGTCAAGATGGGGCATCCCTTTTAATGCATAACATACCTGTCAGACGTTTAGACAAATATCATGTGTGCATTTAATATGTCCCTAAAGTTCCATATTAAGCATATTCTACCTTTGCGCAATGTTCTTCACTAAAAGCATTGCTTTGTAAGATGTCATGTGAACATACCACCATTTATTTCTTGTAAATTCTGTAAATATCCATGTGGAAAAAAAAACCTCTTTGTTCTTCTGTATAAAAGTGGAGTCGCATGGAAGTTCAGTTCAGGTTAACAGGTTATGGAAGCCATATTATGGATCCCTACAACACAGATTAAAGGGGTTTTGCCACTCAGTAAATTTGATGTGGGAAGGCTGCAAATTAAATAATAAACATTTTCACCATTCATCATTATTAAAAATTCTCTACCATTTTTGTTTTAGCTGCTACCTTAGTGACCCATAGTGTACAGCTAGTCTCCAGGGGATACAAAAAGTGACATGAGCTCCTCATCCTGGCCGCACATGCTCAGACATCACCTCTTATCTCAAGCAGGTACTGTCAGTCTCTTTTCCCTGCTTAGTAATCACAGACACTCACTCACTGATGAGCGAGTGTTCAACCCCAGGTGCTGTCATTATACTCCTGTCCTCAGTACTCCTTAGTTATTAGGCAAACAGTGCAAATAAAAAAGGAAAAAAGAAACCTCAATCTGGTATGTGCATTGAGATAAAAAAAAATACACGTTTGGTTCCTTCATGGATTTGAACCTAATACTCCTATTCTGAAAGGCAAAAGTGCTAGCCACTCCGCTACATTGTAGCTGCTCACAGTTCTTTACATCAACAGAACTTTGATTTCAGTGAGCACACTGTTAGGAAAGGCATGGTGATGACCTGATGGATCACATGATATGCAGTTCAAACAAATCATACACACCTCTTTTAAGCACATTGAAAACTGAAATAGGACAAATCAGGAATGAAATATATTCATGGCAAAATCCATTTAAGGCCATGAATACTAAAGTGCGGTGAAATCTGAGGGTGCCCTATTGTAGAACAAAATGAGCTGAGCAGATAGATTTTTCTTTAGGAAAAGATTCAGCATAACTAGTAAATTCTTCATTAAAACTTGTGCTCATTCTGGGCTTGGGAGTCCTGCTTAGTGACTGACAGTTATCTCTGTATGCAAACTCAGACAGAGAAGGTTGTCAGTCACTGAGTGGAACCACCTACTGATGGGTTTAAGTGAATAAATTATTAGTGGTTAAATTAGGGTTATAGTTAAGATTGAACAAACCCTAACCCTGATATTCCTCCGTTTTGCACCAGAAGGTCTCTAGGGTTAGGATATGATTAGGGTAAGGTTTGATTTTTTGGGGGGGGTGAAGTTAGACAGAATTTTATTATGAAGCTACTGCTTAGCTATTTCTGCTCTAACACATGCTGCATGCCGAGTGGACTACACGTTTAATTTGACGGATTCCCCTTTGGGTGCTTTCATACAGCGCAGTTTTGATGCAGTTTTAACTGTGTTCCAATGAAACTGCCTTTATTGCCAGCAAGCTTCTTTCAGTTGTCTAAATTGTTCATAAACGTGTTTTAAGTAATCAATTACTGTGTTTGAAGTCTTGTGGATTATAAACACACTAATTGATTTCTCTGTTTTCAAACAGTTTAGATAAGTGAAAAAAACTTGTGGTAATAAAGGCAGTTTCATCGGAGCGCAGTTTTATGGGTGCTTTCACACAGTGCGTTTTTGGTGCATTTTTTTTATATGTTTTTGTGCAGGTAGGCACAGTAATTAATGCTGTAAATTGCTGGACAAAAATCATGGCAAAAATCGCAGTAATTACCGCAATTTTACCGTGAATTTACCACAATTTTTGTGCAGCAATGTACAGCATTAATTGCTGTGCCTTCCTGCACAAGAAACACACCAAAATACACTGTGTGAAAGCACCCTTAAAACTGCACCAAAACTGCGCTGTGTGAAAGCACTCTTTCAGTCTTGTTTTAGAGCACTGATTCCGAGGACAGCAGCAACAACTGGATTGATTGATCGATTGATTGATTGATTGTTTGCTGTGCTGATATATACTTGCTTACATATGTGGGATACATTCCTAGGCAGCTATGTACGTATCCTGTTTACATAGACAGCAGCTAAGATGGAGGAAATCATTATGTACATGTATTGGCATACATTTCAATCTGAATATGTAAATTGATCTGTAGGGACATATCCCATATCTGTGGGCTTGCATATACAAAAATAAAACTCCCTCCCTCTTCTTATCAGGCTCAAACTTTGATCAGTGATTGTATGGAAAATATATTTATTCGTATGTGTATATATATATATATTTATTTATTATTATTTATTTTTGACCCTTGGTTCAGAGCGCTGTAATTAGTTTTCATATATACATAGGTAAATAAGTACAAAGGTGACAAATTACTAACTAACAATGGTAACAGAAGGTGAGAGGTCCCTGCCCGTGAGGGCTTACAATCTACAGGGAGGGTTGAAGAGACAGAAGGTGAGGAGGTAGACATGGTTTGGATAGTGTAAAATACATTAGCAGGGTTATTGTTGGTTATAGGGCAATCTGAAGAAATGGGTTTTCAGGTTGCCTTTGAAGCTGGTGAGAGTGGGGGAGAGTCTGAGGTGTTGGGGCAGTGAGTTCCAGAGTGTGGATGAAGCTATATATATATATATAAATATATATAGCAGCTACTGATTGGTATGCATGTTTTTCTCACTATCTGACTTGAAATCAGGATAAACCTTACCCGTTTAATTTTGCCAATTGCCAGAATAGAATGAGAGAGAGAATATTAAGACATTTTTTTACTTTCTGTAAAGTCAAAAGTTTACATACATTTCATTAGCATTTGGTAGCATTGCCCTTAAACTGTATGACTTGGTTCAAACGTTGTGGATATCCTTCCACATGCTTCTCACAATTATTGGTCGGCATTTTGGCCCATTTCTTCTGACAGTTCTGGTGTAACTGAGCCATGTTTTTAGGTCGCCTTGCTCACACCTGCCTTTTCAGCTTCGCCCATAAATTTTCAATAGGATTGAGATCAGGGCTTTGTGATGGCCACTCCAAAACATTAACTTGGTTATCCTTAAGCCTCCTTGTAACCAGTTTGGCAGTATGCTTCAGGTCATTGTCCATTTGGAGGATGCATTTCCGCCCAAGCTTTAACTTCCTGGCTGAAGTCTTAAGATGTTGCTTCAGTATTGCCACATAATCTTCTTTCCTCATGATGCCATCTATTTTGTGGTGCACCAGTCCCTCATGCAGCAAAACAACCGCACAACATGATGCTGCCATCCCCGTGTTTCAAGCTTCTCCCTTTTTCCTCCAAACGTAACAATGGTCATTATGGCCAAACTAAATTTTCGTTTCGTCAGACCACAGGACATGACTCTGAAAATGTAGTTCTTTGTCCCTGTGTGCATTTGCAAACATTAATCTGACTTTTATATGTTTCTTTTGAAGTAATGGCTTCTTCCTGGCAGAGTGGCCTTTCAGCCCATGTTGATACATTACTCATTTCACTATGGATAATGACAAAATCTTACCAGCTTCCATCAGCATCTTCACAAGGTCTTTTGCATTTGTTCTTGGGTTGATATGCACATGGCGGACCAAAGCACATTCATCTCTGAGACACAGAACCTGTCTCATTCCTGAGCGGTATGATGGCTGGACATTCCCATCTTGTTTGTACTTGCATGTAATTGTTTGTACAGACGAACTAGGTACCTTCAGGTGTCTGGAAATTGCACCCAAGGATGACCCAGACTTGTGCAAGTCTACAATTCTCTTCCTGACATCTAGGATTATTTCTTTAGACTTTACAATGATTTTACACACAGAAGCAGTGTGTTTCTGGTGTGCTTTAAAATACATGCACAGGTGTGTATATAATTAACTCAAATGTTGCCAATAAACCTATCAAAAGCTTCCAAAGATATGACATCATCATACGGGCTGTCCCAAATTGTTTAAAGGCATAGTAATCCTAGTGTATGTAAACTTTTGACTTTGCAAAAAGTAATAAAAATGCCTTCAAAAATTCTCTCTCATTTTTATGGCATTTGGCAAATACAAATAATTTTGGTTCCTAATTGACCTAAAACGGGTAAGGTTTATTCTGATTTCATGTTAGATAGTGAGGAAAACAAGCATATGTGTCTTATATAGTGTATGTAAACTTCTGGTTTCAACTGTATATATACAGTATGTATATGTCTGATCAGACAGAACATCTGCTGTAGCACAAACTGATTAAAAAAGAGAGATTGCTGAGATGTAAAGTAATCAGGGCACACATTGGATAGCAGCTTGCTGTGGATTTGGCCGTGTGGCAGCAGACCAGTCAGAGTACTTATGCCCTCCCGTGTCCAACACCAAAAGTGCCTAGAGTGGTCACTTGAGCATCGGAATAGAGGAATGAAAACTAGTGTCCTGGTCTAAAGAGTCGTGTTTTCTTTTATATCATGTGGATGGCTAGGTGCATTTGCAGGGAAGAGATAGCTAAATGTAACCATGTATATAACACAACTGTGTTTACTCTTTCAGGTAAGCAGTAAGAAGTTCCCTACAAGTGATTCTCTGTGGGATTGTGGACATTAAAGAGACATGGGCTCTGTTATCCTGAGAGTTATTGTGCTGCTGGCATTAACTGGATTTGCTATCAGTAAAAATGCTGGAGATTACTTCCATAATCGGACTGACACCACTGCTGACGTTATCACGAACATTACATTTCTTCAGCGTTCAATGAAACCAAACAGTACCATTATTTGGTGCCCAGAGAGGACTAAAATCAGCTATGTCTTCAAGTACATAAACACTACCTTATCTTGTGCTATTTTCATCATTGGGATGGTTGGGAATGCAACTCTTCTCAGAATAATCTACCAGAACAAGTGCATGAGGAATGGACCAAATGCTCTGATAGCCAGTCTGGCACTTGGAGACCTTATCTACATTATCATTGACATTCCTATTGTTGTGTTTAAGGTAAGACAGGCATTTTTATCTTCTCTTAGGCATGCTTTCAAGGGGGTATGCCCTTGCTTGCTCATTCGGTGTTATTAATGAACACAGTTGAGAATTTTGCTAAGCAAAAGATATTCTATATTACAGTACCCTCTGAGCTCTTCTCCAGTGATGTCACACTGAGACTGTTCATATAGTTTCTATTTCCAGTATTAAATTCTATGTGATTAACTATGAAACTTTTTTAATGAAAACTATCATGGTAATCAAGCGATCACTCCAGATCCGAATTTTGTAACTCCAGGTGATTAGCTGTTATCGAAGGAAAAGCATTTGGCCAGTTATATAATGTATCACTATACCTTACATGTAGAAGATCTGTGGAAATGAAAAATCCAGGACACCAATTCTAATATTTTAGAAATTCACAAATAACAACATCACTGTTATCTATAAATTTTAGAAAGCAATTAGATATCATTAAACATTTACCAGTGCCCTGAAAAAGTCGAATAGTTGTTTTGCCAATAGTTTCAAACAGTAATCCAGGGAAAGATCACAATCCATATTGAAATGTTGCAGGAAGCCAATGTGTGAGGAGCTATGGTTTAATGATAAGGTTTTTGTTGTTTTTTGTTCATTTATAAAGAATAAGCAAAAAAAGTTTTTGGTGTGTTGATTTTGTTTATATAAAATGTACAGTAGTAGAACATGGGAACCACTCAAATAACTGGTTGTCAATGTATTACAGTTTACAGAGCAGCTCCGTCTTCTAGTGGTTCTGAACAGGGGATATCCTCAGTATAATGTTTATATACCTTATTAGGACAGAGTATTTAAATAAAAAAAATACGTTTTAAATTCAGTGATTTATATACAGTATTTAACAAAATTGAGTACACCCCTCACATTTTTTTTTTATAAACATTGTATTATACTTTTTCATAGGATAACATTGAAGATATGATGCTTTGACACAATGTAAAGTAGTCAGTGTACAGCTTGTATAACAGTGAAGATTTGGTGTGTCCTCAAAATAATTCAAAACATAACCATCCATGTCTAAACCGCTGGCAACAAAAGTGAGTACACCCCTAAGTGAAAATGGGCAAATTGTCCACAAAATTGTTAATATTTTGTGTGGCCACCACTATTTTCCAGCACTGCATTAACTCTCTTGGGCATGAAGTTTAGTAGAGCTTCACAGGTTGATACTGAAATCCTCTTCCACTCCTCCATGATGTCATCATGGAGCTGGTCGATGTTAGAGACCTTGTGCTCCTTCAACTTCCATTTGAGGATGGCCCACAGATGCTCAGTAGGGTTCAAGTCTGGAGAAATGCTTGGTCAGTCCAGCAACTTTACCCTCATTTTTTTAGTAAGGTAGTTGTTGTCTTGGAGGAGTGTTTGGGGTTGTTATCATGTTGGAATACTGCCCTGTGGCCCAGTTTCCAAAATGAGGGGATCATGCTCTGCTTCAGTATGTCACAGTACATGTTAGCATTCACAGTTTCCTCAATGATCTGTAGCTCCCCACAGCCGATAGCACTTGTGCAACCCCAAACCATGACATTTCCACTCCCACTTGACTGTAGGCAAGACACACTTGTTTTTGTACTCCTCACCTTGTTTCTGCCACACACGCTTGACACCATCTGAACCAAATAGGTTTATCTTGGTCTCATCAGACCACAGGGCATAGTTCCAATAGTCCATGTCTTGAGTCTTCTTGTCTTCAGAAAAAATGTTTGTGGGCTTTCTTGCGCATTATCTTTAAAAGAAAATTCCCTCTGGGACGACAGCAGCGTATGGTCTGAGCACTGACAGGATGACCCCCCCCTCCTCCACCCCTTTAACCCTCTGTAGCAATGCTGTTAGCACTCATACGTCTATTTTGAAAAGACAATCTCTGGATATGACACTGAGCATGTGCACTCAACTTCTTTGGTCGACCATGGCATAGCCTGTTCTGGGTGGAACCTGTCTTGTTAAACCACTGTATGGTCCCGGACACCATGCTGCAGCTCAGTTTTAGGGTGTTGGGAATCTTCCTATAACCTAGGCCCGGGGTCTGCAATGTCGGCTCTCCAGCTGTTAGGAAACTACATCTCCTATCATGCCCACTGATATAGATTATAAAAATGCATTAAGGAAAGTGTAGTTTCCCAACAGCTGGAGAGACGATGTTGCAGACCCCTGACCTAAACCATCTTTATGTAGAGCAACAATTATTTTTTCAGATTCTAAGACAGTTCTTTGCCATAAGGTGCCATGTTGAACTTCCAGTAATCAGTATGAGAGTGTGAGAGCGATAACTTCAAATTTAACATAACTGCTTCCCATTCACACCTGAGTCATTGTAACACTAATGAGTCACCTGACACTGTGGAGGGAAAATGGCAAACTGGTCACAATTTATCCATTTTCACTTAGGTTTATACTCACTTTTGTTGCCAGTGGTTTATAAATTGATGACTGTGTGTTGAGTTATTTTGAGGGCACACCAAATTGACACTGTTATACAAACTGTACACTGTCTATATTGTATCAAGGTGTCATATCAACATTTCATGTTGTCCCATGAAAAGATATAATACAATAGTTACAAAAATGGAAGGGGTGTACTCACCTTTATGAGATACTCTATGGGCCACATGTATGAAAGTGAGTTTTAGACCTAAACAGGTTCATACATGTGGCCCTATGTGTTTTTACAGAACAAGGGATCGATGCAGCTTTAAATTAAATACCTAACCCATAACCAAATATATACTAAGCACTAAAAAGGTAACGTTCCTAATTAGGGATAGGTACCATGTAGGTGTGTGGAGACTTAGTAGAAGAGAAGGGATACCAGCTCACCGATATGAAGGGCGCCGGACAATGCAGGACAGCAGCAGCAAAGGGATAAATAGAAACGATGTCCGCGTCTAAAAGCCGTATTTCTTTATTGAAAATTCAAGGGGTCAACAGCATCGATCCAAAACAAAAAACGCCACGCGTTTCAGGCTGAAACGCGTTGGCGTTTTTTTGTTTTGGATCGATGCTGTTGACCAATTGAATTTTCAATAAAGAAATACGGTTTTAGACGCTGGACATCGTTTCTATTTATGGGGAGACTTGAACCAATTTGTCGCTCCACTGAAATTAAAATATATTCTAAAAGACTCACAGTAAGTCAGATGTGAATTGAGGAACGTTACATCCAGTAGGTGGTGTTACAAGATTCCTAGCTCCTTTCCCAAAGACGTAGTAAGGTTACACTCAAATTGACCTATTTAATAAACCAGTTTGAATTAGGAGAAAACTACATAAAGCCTAAGATGATCTCTAACACCACTGTCCTAAAAAGTAGCCACACTAACCATAATAAAGCCTTCAGATTACATTGAAGATTCAGATTATAAAGTTATTTAACTTCAAAGTTAAGGGAGTTTCATCAGCAACATACATTCTAAAAAAGCAACCTCTTCCTGTACCCATAGCAAACAGCTGATTGTACCACGGAAGGCCACAGCCAGGCAGAATATGTATTAGATGGCAACCTTTCAGATGAATGGCCCTCCTTGTCATGTAAGGAAGGTTTCAGTCCTCCAGAGCAGGAGCAACTCTCTGTTCTGGCTCATGGATGGGGACCCGAGACAACCTCTTAAAAAGTGGCTGTTGCTGGCATCAAAGGACTGAAAGAAGCTATGGCCAGCCATGCATTTTTCCTGCAGCAGATGTAGCTTTACATGTATGGTGGCCATCCAGACAAACGTATTAAAGATACTTCTAGTACCTTAGAATGGAAGCTGTCCATATAGAGTAGTTCTCCATTCTAGCACATGGAGTTATGGGGGGGTCCTGAGCCTGGACCTCTACAAGTCATGAGTGTTGTCTACAAGTCATAATAAAGCATATGGACCTTCCAAGTTATAATGGTTCAATGCTAAAATGCTTCTTCACTGCTTATACCTATGTACTCTAGCTTACACTTACATGCACTGCAGATTTACCTCTATTTAATTTTATAAATTGTTAAGTTTGTAAATTTGGAAATTTCAGAAAACAGCCCCATGATTGAACTTTTTTTTTCCCATTTTGTTTCCTTTTTATACTGACTTTTTCAAATTTAAAGGGAAAATTTATGCTGATAAACCCCAAATTTTGTCTTAAAAGAGGGCAAACATTTGGTGAGAAAATTTTAAATTCCCAGGTGTTTAAAAAAAAGCCCCTTCAGCCCAATCTCCTTTTTAAATAAAAGTGTTTTATTTGTTTTGTCTCATAAAGTGGAGGATCCCTTTTGATTGCCCCAAAAATAGGGTGGGGGGGCCGGGGCCTTTGGTTGAAGGGAAGCTTCCCCAAAAAATTGGAAAAATTTTTAACCTCATTTTTGGGAATTTTTTTAGGGGAAAAAAAAACCATTGTGACGAGGCTTGGTTCCAGAAAGGACCAAGGGGAATGGGGCCTTTAGCCCAATTTTTTGGGGAAAAATTTTAAGGGAATTTGCTTTTTCATTTTTGGTTTTTTAACAGTGGGCAGGGCCTAAAGCCCAGGTATGGGTTGGGCCAAAATTTTTAAACCCCCAACCTTGGGCCCCCTGTTTTTTTTTTATTTTTCCCGGGGGGGGTTATTTTTTTGGAAATTGGGGGTTTTTAAAAAGGGGAAATCCCTTTTTTTTTAAAACTAGCACTATTTCCAGTATAATAACAAAAATTTGTTATAGACTGAAAGTGGAAAAGACCAAAACTTAAAATTTTAAAAAAATCCTGACTGGGGGTCGATGGAAAACAGTAGTACCCGGGTTTAATTTTTGTCATTATTTTTTTCAAAATTCGGTCCTTTTTTCGGGGGCCCTGCAATCAAAAGGTTGGGGTTTCCCCCGTTAAAACCCTGTTTTGGCCTTTTGCCCCGTATGGTTCACTTTTGAGGTATGATCAAAACATTTTGTAGTATTTGGGGTCTTTGGGGTCTCATCTGGGGGTTTGGGTTTTCCCTTCAAAATAAAAACCTTGGGATTTTTTTCACCGGGAATTTTGCTGGAAATTTTTCAAGGGTTTGGGGGGGGGTTTTTCCAAAAATCTCCGGATTGCTCCCCTCTTTCGGGGGGGTTTTTTAGAACAAACTTTAAAATTTAAGGGGGATAATTGGGGGGGGTATTTATTAAATTCTTTTCCTGCCCTGGACTTTTCTTCCCTGCGTGTTTCCCAAAAGGTATGAAAAAATAAAAGGAAAGCTTTGTTTACTTAATATTCTGTTACAATAAAAGATTATCAGAAAGGGGCATTGTTTTTTCCGCCCAAAAACAAAGATGATTAGACCTTGGTTTTTACACAAAGGTTTTTTCCCAAAAAGTTGGGTTTTAAAGGGTGTTTTTTTAAAACAATTGGGTTTGGAAATAAAACAGCCAATGAAATTTTTTTTTGTTTTGAATTTTTTTAATTAGTTCTCTATTTCCAAGGCAATACAGCAAAACCCAAAAAACGGAAAGGGGTACTCCCCCTTTCACATTACATGCATTAAACCTGTATACATTGGTATACAAAACCAAACTGTGTTTTTTTTTTTACAAAATTTTTTGGCAGTAGAAATAAAATTTTTTTTCAAAATGCGTTTATGTTTTTCCCTTTAAAAAAATCGAACACACCGTAGCTAGTCTTATTTTGAACACTGTTGAAAACATAACTTAGCAAGGCTGGAGGCACTGGGAATTTTTAAAGGGTTTTCCAAGGTTTTTTTTTAAAATTTTTTATGTTTGGGGTCATTTGGGAACCAAAAAAAAAAAATTTAAGATATAAAATGGGGGGCGAAAATTCCCCCACCAAACTCCCCCTGTTCCCACCATCTCCCCAGCTTCTTTTTTTTTATCTTGGGTTTTGGCATTCGAACAAAAAACGCTACAGCCCCCTGAAGTGAGGGAAACCCCAAGGGTTTGTTTTACACGATGTTTCTTTTCGGCGCGTACAGTATGCGCCGCCGGGATATGGTCTTTCAGGAGCTGCACTAAAAAAGCGAAAACTCCTGCCCGGGATGGGGCGGCCCCCTTGAAATTTTTCTTGCCCCTTATGTCAACTTATTTTTCCCCCCGAATTAAAATTGTACGCGCGGGGGAGGGGCGTAAAACCTAGTTCTCAAAGAGTTTTATGGATTACTGTAATTTCCCTGTGCATCCCCCCGCCAAAATTAGGGCAAAACGCAGCAAGATGAAAATTATTGCCCCTGTGAACTTTCCCCCAAGCTTTTTGTCAGGAATGCAGTTTATACTGAAACCCGTCAACAGGTGCGTGGTGACTTTAACCCCCATTCCCGCGACCCCTGTCTGCCACTCCCCCCCGGGTTCTTTTTTTTTATCTTGGTCCCCGGGAGTTGAAAAAATTTCCCGGGTCAAACGCTAGGTGAAGGGGTCTAAGCATTGATGTCGGCCAAAGCCCCGTGACCACTGCAGCCATTTAAAAAGCTGGGGGCTGTTTACGTTCCAACCCGACAAGTCGAGAAGTAAACAAAAAGACCCAGGAGATGGGGACGTGGCCCGCGCTGGAATTTGGGGGGGTGAAAATAGAGGTAAATTTTCCGTTTTTTATCCATTTTGTTACGCAACAAAGATACTTTTTTAACCCCTTTGGGCAACCCCCATAATGGGGTTTTAAAATTTTTGGGGGGCACATGTATGAAAAAAAAGTCCAATCTAAGGGCTTTTTTGGGGCCCATAGCAAAAAACCCTTGGGTTCCCCCTTTAAATTTTTCCCCCTTTTGCACTATATGAAATGATCTGCTATGAGCAACAAAGAAAGTCTTATACCGAGACAGTTTTCATAAATGAAGCCCTTTGAATAGTCAGTAAAAAAAAACTTAAATCTTAAATTCTTAATTCATCTTCTTCATACAGTACAAAGTAAGCTTGGAATGGACATGTGGCACATTTAACGTGACTGAAAATCCCTAGAAGGATCTGTGAGATACAATGAGAAATGCGTATTCACTTTGTTGCTTTGTAGCAGCAAGAATTGTTTTCATTAGTTTCTAACTCTAGTCATTGACAGAGGGATCATTTGACTGAGGAAGTTCTCTTGAACTTTTTGCAAGTGGTAGGTCAAATATCATTACTAGCAAGCTTGAAGACTACATTGTATTGAGGCATTCAGCACACAATGCAGGACCTGTTTCATTTTCAACAAGACTACTCAATCCTTTGCCTAGAACCAACTACTAGGCTATAAGTTTTATTTTTTCTTCAAAAAAAATTTAAAGGAAAGATTTTTTTTGTTTAATTTAAAAAAAAGATTAAGGGGCAACAGAAAATAAAATTTTGGATGTTTACCCAAATTTTTTAATGCCAAATATTATCTTGAAATGGCCTGTTTTTTATAAAATCTGCTCTACGGGGGGTCATAATCAGTGCATTTCGACCAGGTTTACCCATTTTTTAAAAGGGGGTAAACCCTTTCCAGCAGTAATGACCTAAAAGGCCATAGCGAACATAAATTGTATTTCTACGTTTCTTTGCGCCCCGCCACTTGCAACCATGGTAGAATGGGGGCGTCTGATCGATAAAAAAAAAAAGGGCAATATCTGGGCCCCCCTATTCATAATTCCCCCCCTAAAAAAAAGTTAATATTTATATCCCGGTATCTAAAAGGTTAAAATTTTTTTCACCAAAATTTTCCAATTCCCAAAATTATCTAATTTGTACCATTGTTGACGCTTATTGAAAAAGGTTAATTTGAAGAATTTTATGCAGCAAACTAATCTTCTTCCTCCCACTTTTTTCATTTTCTAAAATATTATGTGCATTTTTGTAAAAAAGGGTTATTTCTTGTTTTATAGATTAAATCGACATCCTTCGGGTGGGCAGCCCACCCTTGTTTCATGTTATTGTTATGGTTCAATTCCCCGTTTAGGACGATTCACTAACTCAAATTTTTTGTCGGGAAAAAAACCCCAAATGCCCCCTCTTTCAGACATAAAAAAAAGTGTGGGGGACCTTTTTTAAAAGGGTTTTTGCCATAATAAAAGTTGTGGGAAGCTTGCAATTTAAAAATAATAAACATTTTCACCTTTTATCTTTAAAAAAAAAATTCTCCCTTTTTTTTTTTTAGTTCCCTCCCTTTGTGACCATATGTCAGTCATCCCAGGGATATAAACCCAAAAACAGGCTCCCGTCCTTTGCCGCCATCCAGACCCCCCCCCTCAGGCATCTAATGTTTCTGTAGCCTTTAAAAATTATCAAACAGTCAAAAAAAATAAAAAGAAAAAAAAAAAAACCTCAATCAGTAGTGTTGGAGGAAAAAAAAAAATCTACATGTGGCCCTGCGGGGATTTAAAAACCAAACCCCTTATTTGGAAGGCGAATTTAACCCTCTGTAATTGTAGGTACTCACTGTTTTTTACAAAACAAACCTTTGTTTAACTAATTTGCACACGTATGTCAACCTGGGGGGTCACATATAAGCATTCAAACAAATATACTTGCCCCCTTTTGAGCACACTGAAGGAAAGATGGAAAAAACTGGGCAAAAAATGACAAAGGGGAAAAAAAACCCTTTTAAATTCACTTCCCTTTTTCTGTATGGAAAAAGACTGGTGATTGGTTTTTTTAAACCCCTTTTTTCCAAATTTATTTTTCCGGGAAAATTTGGGTTTGGACCAAAAAAAGTCCTTTCAAAAACCAAAGGCAAACACTATTCAAAAAGACAGTGTAAGGCTAAAATTCAAACCCCCCAAAGTACAACTGACATATATTGATTCCCCAAAAAGTTTATCTTTTTTACATCACGGTTTCCCCAAACACAAGCCCCCGCGGGCCCCCAACCCGGCCCCCCGGGCCTTGTTTTTTTTTCCCCCCCGCGATCCCCCGATCCGCAGTGTTTTACCACAGCTGCGGAGTCAGTCACTATACGGGGAAAAGGCAGGGGGATCTTTTTTCCCTCCCACCTTCTCCCTTGGGGTATGTAGAACGCTGGGTAGCCGTACAAGGGCGTCGCGGGGGGTGACGCCCGCTTTGCTCACGCCCCCTGTGCCCCTGGGTCTCCCCCCCCCCACCTCGCCCCCGAGGAGTCTCGGGGGAGCTGAAAGCGGCGTCGCCGCTTCCCAACAAGCCCCGAACCGGACCGCGCTGCACGGAACAGGTAAAGTGCTGTTTTTTAATTTTTTTTTCATTAGGGCTCTGCCTGGCTACTGGGGGGGTTTCTGGGCACCCTGGCTACTGGGTTTTGCCCGCACTGAGGGTTTCGGGGGCTTTGCCTAAAAGGGGGGGCTACGGGGGCATCGCCGGGGCTTGGGGACTGCCTGGCTACTGAGGGGGCTACTGGGGATCTGCCGGGACGGGGGGCATCGCCGGCTATGGGCATCCTGGCTACGGGGGGGCTACGGGGGCATCTACCGGGCTACTGGGGGGCTACTGGGTCTCCTGGCTATGGCATTGCCTGGTTTACTGGGGGGGCTAACGGGGGCATCCCGGCTACGGGGGCATCCCCGGGGCTACGAGGGGGGCTAGGGGCCTCTCCTGGCTACGGGGGGCATCTGCTGTACGGGGGGTTTCTGGGGCATTCTGGCTACTAGGGGCATCTCCCGGCACGGGGGCATCTGCCGGCTAGGGGGCATCGCCGGGGCAAAAGGGGGACATGGGCATTGGCCCTACGGGGGGACTATGGGCACTGCTTTTCTACGGAGGACTATGGGGCTTTCCCATGCTAGGGGGGACTAGGGGCATCTGCCTGGTTTATGAGGGGGCTACTGGGGCATCTGCCTGGCTACGGGGGCATTTTCCCCGGCACTAAAAGGCACTGCCTGGCTACGGGGGGGGCTAGGGGGGCATCTGCCTGGCTACTGGGGAACGCGGGTTTACTGAGGGCACGGGGCACTGCCGGCTAGAGGATCCCCTGGCAACTGGGACCAGGGGGCATCGCCGGGGCTACTGGGGACCAGGGGGCATCTGCCGGCTACTGGGCTCTCCCCGGCTACTGGGGGCACTGCCCCTGTTACGGGGACACTGCCGGGGTACTGGGGACTAGGGGGAATCTGCCGCACGGGGGATTGGGGGGATCCCCCTGCTACTGGGGGAATAGGGCATCTAAACTACGGGGGACATGGGGCATCTACATTGCTACTGGGGGGACTAGGGGCTCTGCAGGCTAGGGGGGCTAGGGGGCACTGCAGGGCACGGGGGACTTGGGGCATTGCGGGTACGGGGGACTAGGGGGCAACTCCCCGGGTTGGGGGACTAGGGGGCTCTCCCCTGGCAAACGGGGGGACAGGGGGCATCTGAAGGCTACGGGGGACTATGGGGCATATGTCTCCTAGGGGGGGGAAATAGGGGGGCATCTCCGGCTAGGGGGGACTAAGTCATCTCCCCTGGTACGGGGGACTATAGGGCATCTGCCTGCCCGGGGGTTTTTATGTGGGCACTCCCTTTCTTTTGGGGCATATTCCCGGGCTGCAAGGCATATTACTATCTGGCTACAGGGGGCAAAAAATACCCACTACCTAATGGAAAAATATAACTGTCATCTACGGGGGTTTTAAACCCCTTATCTAACCTACAAGTAGTTCAAAATTATGTCCCCTTTAAGGTACCGCCGCGAGGCGATGTGGCCCCCCGTGAAAACAAATTGACACCCCGAATTACTTTAGAAAACTGAATGAAACCAAAAATATTATTTTTTTTATTTATTATTTCCTAGGATTAAAATGTAATTTATCTGAATGACAAAATTATCTTTCCAAAGTGAAAGAACTATTGTCTGCAGTGAAAGTGAGTGGGCTTAGCTCTGCAAAGATAAAACGTCTTTCCGAAACTCTTTAAATTTGTATGTGTGTATTACATCGTTCATATGTTCTGTGAAAGTTTATTTTCCCAATTATCCCCAGTATTGTTTTTCACTTTTTTAAAATCTGAAAGCGTCTTTGTTTTAATTCCATGATTTAAATTATAACAGGACTCTTACACTAGGCCCATGAAATGAGCCCGTCATAACTAAAAACACTTTGTTCTATTTAAATCCTCGCCTCACAAAACAACTCCAAAATAATACCTGTTTCATTCTCAAAGAGAAAAATTAGGTAATTTTATTGGTTTTTAAAAAAAATTAAACAAAGCGTATGGCTGAAATTTTTTTTTAATGCCATATTTTTGGAAAGTTACCCATAAAAAAAAAAAAACACAAAGTGGAATGAATTTAAAAAAAAAACCCATCCACACAAAGAAAAAACATTTGCAAAAAAATTTTGGGACAAAACTAAAACTTGAAAGTCGGATTTAAATATACAGCATCTCAGTTTGTATTTATCTTAGTTTTTTCTCCCCCCCATAAAAATTTTTTCAAAAAAGTAAAATTTTTCAAAACTTTTAATGTGTTTGTTATGTTGAGGTCTGGGAAAAAAATGCATGCAGCAAAGTCTAGAAATACAATTTTTTAACACCTTTGATTTTGTTTTGTTCATTTTTTTCAAAGGGTTTTAACCAAAAAGAAAAACTATCAACTAAAATAACTTAAAAGGTAAACTTGAAGAATCTTGGGTCACCTCATATAGTCTTCTGCAATAGTACCTTTTGCTTTCTTCTAACCAGAGTGTTATATTACACACTAGTATTATATGTGAAGTGAATCACATTGGTTTCCCTGTAAAAAGTGTAGCTGGAACCTGTCCCTATTTGACTCAACAATGTTTCAATCCCAAATTAGAATTGTGGTTAGGGAAAATTTTTTTTAACGTTTTTTTCCCCGGGGAAAATTAAATTTTTACCTATTCCCACAGCTGATCCCGCGGCGCTGTTGCTCTAACTTGACTTGTGCCTGATGTCACTTCTTTTTGATATCACTTCCACTCCAGTTCCACTTTAGGGTTATCTGCATGATGTCGGGCTGAAAGTGACATCAAAGTGGCAGCACCACGGGACCAGAAGAGCCAGGGAACCAGTAATTCAGCCCATTCAAATCCAGAAAAAAAGGCTAACCCCTAATTTAGGATTCGGGTTATGGTCAATTTTTTTGAAAATATTGCCAAAAATAAGTTTGGATGACCAAAATGAAAGCGCTAAGATTTGGGTTGAATTTGACTTTGATCAGAATCTGAAACACAATGCTAATCGTAGAAATATAGGGCGGCATGTATGAACGGGGCTGCACCAGAAGTCTGGCCTCTTTTCATTCCGACATCAGACGCAGCCCCGTTCGCAATAGTTTAAAGCCTCCCGTACGCCAGTATCAGGCGCATTACAGGGGACCCACAGCACTTTGTAATGTGCCTGATTTCGTGGAGCGTGCCAAAGGCGGGGCGCAATATAACCATACGAAGCTGTAGATTTATAGCTTAAAATGGGTTTTGCCATGATCTCATTTCATACCTCCTGCATTCAGCTTTTCAGCTCTGTGTGCTCAGAAGGGGGTGTGTTTATTTGTTTGAATTGCATTTCCCTGTGACCCAAAAGGAAATTTACATCACCATGCCTTTCCTCTCCTGTGAAAGAAAGGTATGCTTATGTTTTAGAATTGTAAGTATCTACAGTGTTAGCTCAGAGTAACATTTTTGCTTTACAGCTCAAGGGTCCTAGGTTCAAATCCCTGCAGGAACTTAACCTGTGGATTTTTTTTCCTCTTTATCAATGCACAGACCTTAGTGAGGATTCTTTTTTTTATTTACACTATTTCACTTATTACTAACTAGTCCAAAGGACAGGAGTAGAATGACAGCACACGGGGTTTGAACACTGAGTAGCTACCTGAGAAGAGAGGAGATGTCTGAGCATGTGTGGCCAGGACTGAGGAGCTCTCAGCCCTGGTCGTATCCCCTGGAGATGAGCTGTAAACCATGGATCACTAAAGGAGCAGCTAAAACAAAAACGGTGCAGAATTTTTAATAATGATGAATGGTGAAAATGTTTATTACTTAATTTTCAAACTTCCCATGTCAATATTACTTCGTGGCAAAACCCCTTTAATTTCGACAATTCTAGGCGCATTACTGCTGGAACAGGTAAACCACTTCCAAAGTGGTTTACCTGAGCCAGAATTGACTTTAATGTGCTAGAATTCGCTTGATTTATGACCTGCTGTAGAGTGGGTTCATAAATCAGGCACATTCTATAAAAAAAATATTATTGCGTTTAAATGGCAAAAATCATACATGTCGCCCATACTTCCTCCCATTAAACGAAAAACCTATTGACGAACTGAACTTTTACTGAATATAAAGTATATGTATTAAAGGGAGTAGGGCTATTATACTTAAAAGAGAAACTAGTACATAAACTACTACACTTGTGATATTGATATTATGATTGGATTTTTGGCTTATAAGAGTAAGAACTTTAACATTTCTTCACTCCACTCCTCCTTTGTGTACCCCAGCTGGTAATACAATTAATTGATGGATGGATTAATGGACTCTAGTTACCAAATGAAGGAATCACTCTATAATACTTTTGGCTTTTTACAAAAGTATTTCACATCTCACATAAAACAACTAGTATCTATAATTACTCCTCTCTTAGCATTCAGAATACCCAGGTACAAATACTGCTATAACCAGGTATAAAAGCTATCAACAGTTACATTTAGACCTATAGACTATACTGGGGAATACTCATTTTGGTGCCTTAAAAGTTGGAACCGGTTTTGGAGTGTTTGTGGTGCTGATTCTGAAAATGACAACCATTTTCCCCTAGTAGCTATACTTTTGGAGATCGGGCATTGACACCTTACCAAGTATATGCAGCTAAAAGTAGTGGTCACTCAATATTGTACTAAAGAAATGTAGGAAATTCATGTGAAACAGAAAATACATACATTTTAGGGCATTTAAAGAACACATGCAAACAACAACATGAACGTGCATGAGCAAATTCAATAATTTTCATCTGCACTACATATTATAAACAAATTAATCACAAGAACAATAAAGAATCATATATAATATCAGTTGCTCGGCACACCTTGTACAATTCGTTTACAGATGCTGGGTAAAACAACAAAACTTACAATCTATGTATACCCGCATACAAAATATGACATAATGTACTATACACTTGAATTTTATAAGAGTTTATTAATAACTTCTTATTCAAGTGACCAAATTCAACACATAAACGTTTTCGGTCCTGTTTAGACCTTCATCAGATGTGTCGGTGAAAAAGTACAAAAATTACAAAAGATTACAAAAAATTACAAAAGTCACAACATACAACGTAATAATGACAATACACAATTACATACATAACATGGATGTTATGTCAAAAGCACACACTAAGGGCGACATGTATGAATTCGAATGCGTACTTTTTTTTTTTACTTGGCGCCGACACCAGAGTTCTAAATAGATATAGAAGAGTGTAGAATACGACAGATTTTTGGCGCATTACATAGAGCTTAATGCGCCAAACTTTGTATGGGTATAGAGTGTAATGCGCCAAACTTGGCGCACTAAGCTCTATGCAATGCGCCAAAAATCTGTCGTATTCTACACTCTTTTATATCTATTTAGAACTGTGGTGTTGGCACCAAGTAAAAAAAAGTACGCATTCGAATTCATACATGTCGCCCTCTTAATGTTTCAATGCTCGGATTATGAGATTCTGAGAGTGTAGAATATGACAGATTTTTGCCGCATTACATAGAGCTTAGTGCGCCAAGTTTGGCGCACTGCACTCTATGCCCATACAAAGTTTGGCGCATTAAGCTCTATGTAATGCGCCAAAAATCTTCATACTGTCGTATTCTACACTCCTCTATATCTATTTAGAACTGGAGTGTCGGCGCCAAGTAAAAAAAAAGTACGCATTCGAATTCATGCATGTCGCCCTAAGTGTTAAAGAATAGACCATATAACACTATAACATTAAGGATGCATGTCCAAATCACCAAAAGCAGTCAACACAGTGGGCATACCTTTTAAGTAGTATCATAAATAAGAGACCTATAATCATGCCAAAAGATGTACAATTATTATTAAATTATGTCATCGTCAATATAGAATCATGTAATCAACATCTAATAAACTAGAGCTGTCATCACAAAATGGATGGGATTTTTGGACTCAATAGCACTCAAATACCCAGAATAACGTCAACATTTCTAGGCACCAAAAATAAATTTCTTTTGGTCCCCAGTGCTATAGATATACACCCCATGAAATGGGTCGTGATGTAAGCATTGTTTTTTTTCTTGTTACTTAGTATCCTTTCTCTTAAAAAACTCTCTTCTTTATCCATCTATGCAAGATGTGACACACAGTGATTACACCCAAGTGAAAAACAGTTATTCCCAACATTAATCAGTAGTCATACTTTCTGTATACATTCTGCATAACAAAGCCTTTGGTTTGGTAATTATTAATGTTTTTTAATGTTTTGATTTCTAGAATGAGATAAAACTAAAAAAAAGTTTTATTATTGAGACACCTGACAATACAACCAGGAATGAGAAGGGTTTTATTTACTCAATAACTATAGGTAGAAAATTCTTCCATATTCTTTTTGTGAGTAGTTTTTGTATGGGTTGTCTTTTATCTTGGTTGTAGACTTAATTCATTGCTTTAAAATGTCTACTCTTCCTCTTTCTTTCATCATTTCAATGGCCAAGGATATTATGACTTCAGATTTCCTCTTTGAAGCTATAAGCTACGACATGACTCTTGCACGAAACATTCTATTTTTTCTGTAGAAAACAGTGGAAAATTTTCCAGTTGGTTCAAGAGTAGGCTAGGCAGAGTTTTTTTCTGTACTACTGTTGATAGTTCTATAAAAGATATAGCAACATGTTTCTTTATGTGGCTGCACAAAAAAAAAAAAATGATCATAGCTATTCTGAGAGGTTTCAACATGTGTATATGTAGATATTCAGCTGAAAGTTGACTGTCATTCACTAATCTTTCTTTGAGTATTTACTTAAGAAAAAGTTAGCCCCAGACATCAGCTCGGGGCACTGTGGTGTTGTGTGAGAGAATAACAGGATCACTAAAGAAGTCACTTTACACCAACAAGGATCATTCTTGTGTGATATCTATAGCCCAACTGACATGACTGTATTCAACACAAAAACAATTACCTTTCGGGCTGGAGACATATTTGGCAGAACAAATTACCTCATGTCTATTGCTTGGAAGTAAAGAGTTGTAATATGCAGACAAACGTTCATGTCATAAATTCCTAACGGAAATTTTCTGAAATTGAACATTGACGAATGCCAGCCTCTGCCTTTCAATAGTGGCTTACAACATATTCGTACATGATGTTACCAGCACTGCGTTGTATAATTTAGAGAATGGGGGTATGCTTCATGCTAACCCCAAGATGGAAAATTATTTAGACTGGAGATAAAATGCATTTCTGCTGTACAGATAACATCTAAATAGTATGAGTAAGAGATAATTTAAATTATACACCCTGTACCCTAAATTATCAGAACACTTCTCCCAGTGCCTCCTGCTGATGAAGTCACGGTCATCAGTCATGTGACACTGCAGCCAAATCACTGTCCTCTGCCGTCTCTTGCTGTATGACTAATAGTCTCCAAAAAAACCGGAATCTCACAAGAGAACAGAGAGTGACTTCTGATCACTATAAATTTAAATATTTTGCCAAAAGGCAACTTAAACCCCTATCAGTTCTCTATCTATAAAACACACTAAAACGTAACTTTTTTTTATTATAACTCTTAACCTCTATACACACTATTTAAAAACCTGATTTCTAACCTCACCATGTAACCCTTTCTACTTCTGAAGGAAGGAATATCTCCTTTTCCATTATCAAGTCTTTCCTGTTGGTAGGTGGGGTTCCAAAGCTAGAAAAAAACTATATATCAATACCTATAGGGACAAAAATATTAATCATAACTATAAAGAAAATAATCCCTTTAAAATTTAACTTTTAATCATTCCTATAAAAACCTCTTGATATAGAAAAATAATTTTAAATATAGACATTTTCATATAAGAATAGGCTTTTACTTACCACCCTGATACCGCAATCAATATTCTTGTACGGATGGTGGTATGTAAGGTCCGGGTTAGAAAGCAGCAACAATTTCCAATTTTGGATGGAAAAAATGGATTAAAGTATTCTATCCCTAAACTACTTGTACCTAACCTTACCCTACCTAAATGGGGCCACCGCTCAGAAAAGAGCGACCCCACACTAGACAAACCCCCTAAAGTAGACTAATCGCTATTCCCTGTGACTCCTATGGGAGCGAATAAGTCATAACCATTAATCCATAAATTACCCAGACGCGTTTCTCCCGAGGGTAATAAATACTCCTCTCCTCAGTGGGTTATATGGTAACAAAAAGTATCAATCACCGGGTCCATATGGAACTTGTTATGTTCCTAAATGGAACTAGTCACGTCCATTCACTCAGGGGCATACTGAGTGAATGGACGTGACTAGTTCCATTTTGGACATAACAAGTTCCATATGACCCCGGTGATTGATACTTTTTGTTACCATATAACCCACTGAGGAGAGGAGTATTTATTACCCTCGGAGAAACGCGTCTGGGTAATTTATGGATTAATGGTATGACTTATTCGCTCCCATAGGAGATCACAGGAATAGCGATTAGTCTACTTTAGGGGTTGTCTAGTTGTGGGGTCGCTCTTTTCAGAGCGGTGGCCCCATTTTAGGGAGGGTAAGGTTAGGTACAAGTAGTTTATAGGATAGAATACTTTAATCCATTTTTTCCATCCAGTTGGAATTGTTGCTGCTTTCTAACCCGACCTTACATACCACCATCCGTACAAGAATATTGATTGCGGTATCAGGGTGGTAAGTAACACGCCTATTCTTATATGATATTGTCTATACTTAAAATTATTTTTCTATATCAAGAGGTTTTTATAGGAATGATTAAAAGTTAAATTTTAAAGGGATTATTTTCTTTATAGTTAGGTAGGTGGGGTTCCACCAGACTTGATAAAGGAGCTATTCCTTCCTTCAGAAGTAGAAAGGGTTAAATGGTGAGGTTAGAAATCAGGTTTTTAAATAGTGTGTATAGAGGTTAAGAGTTATACATAATAAAAGTTACGTTTTAGTGTTTCATAGATAGAGAACTGATAGAGTTTAAATTTGCCTATGGCAAAATAGTAAATATTGCTGTATGACTGGCACATGACCGCTGAGGCCAGTGATTGGCTACAAAGTCACGTGGATGATGAGAGAGAGCACAGGTTTTGGGTTTTCACATATTTTTAAGCACCACTCCAAAACATAGCTTGTTTCTACACTAAAGGCTAACCCCTATAATACTTATAGGGGTTATTTTGTTTGAAAATATTCTAATCATTGATAAACCATGTATATCCAGAAAACCACGGACACATTACAAGCTCAAAAGCCACAAACAGCCATTTTAAAATCTACATTCATCCAACTTTTTTGAAGGCTAAACTCAATACTACTATTTTTAAAATCCTCATTGACAACATGTCACGGACGCCCCTGCGACCACTGTCCCGGGTCGCAGGCGCATCCGTGCCCCTGCTCCCAGCGGAGCCCCGTCCCGCACGTCGGGTTCGGGGTCCGCTCATGTCTCGGCCTCCTCCGGCGTTCACTTACCCGGCCGCGCTCCTGCTCTGTCTGTCTCCGTCTCCCGGTGCGTGGCTCCGCCCCTAGGGGTCACGCGCGTACGCCGGCAGTTTGAATTTTAAGGGGCAGTGCGCCGGTAATTGGTCATTTCCGGGCACTGCTCCTATTTAGTACGGCCCCTTCCTGCCGGCCTTTGCCGGATCCTTTGTGTATATCCCGTTGGTGAAAGCTTCCTATAGTGTTCCTGTCTTGCCATACCGTGTACCGACCGTCTGCTTACGTCTACCGTCTACGAGCCTTGCCGCCTGCCCTGACCTCCTGCTTGTCTACCGTCTACGAACCTTGCTGCCTGTCCTGACCTCCTGCCTGTCCACGACTATGAGCCTGCTGTACCTCGTTACCCTTGGCCGCCACCGGAGGCAAGCCCCACCAGTGGTAGTGACCTGGTGGACTCCCGCCACAGCAAGACCATCCCGCTTTGCGTCGGGCTTTGGTGAATACCGGGACCCACTTATATTCCACTCCCTGGTGTGGGCTTACGCCATCGCCTGCGGTGGTCCAGAGGATCCACCTCCTGACCGTTACACAACACTTTTGAAGGTATAGGATTACTTTTATATCCAGTGCATTGAGACATATTAAGTAAAACAGGCAACCATTAAAAAGATGGTAAATGCCAATCACAGGTTATCCTTAAGGTTTGTCAATAGTACAAGTAAGAGATACATAATAATGTAAATTATGTACCCTGTACTCTTAATCTGCAAGTAATATATCCAATTTGTACAGCTGCACATGGGCCAGTAGGTAATGGGCCCCAGTGAAAATCAACTACTGTTTGATAGATTATGCAGGCTGAGCTTGTGGCTTAATGAGCTCCATGAGCTATTAGAGAGCAAAGCGGCCCTTTTATTGTTCTGGCACAGGATTCCTCTGCTGTCTGTGTCAGCCCCAAGAAATAAATAGGATTGGCTAATGATCTCATGTGTATGGAGCCCCAAGGACTGTCCCATAATGACAGATATTATAGAAAAGAGGGTCCGGGGTTATGGATTTCAACATGCGCAACATAAAGGTACACCCAGCCAAGCAAGCATGCTCATGGTGGAGTATGCAGAAATAGCTAGCTGTCATATGCACATGCTAGAGGTTGTCCAAGGGCGACATGTAAGAAAATTGTTTAGGTCTTAGTAGGACCGGGAAGGGGTAGGTTATGGGTACGATTGGCGAGCGCGGTGTGCCCTTTGTCCTTGGCGTCGCTCCCCTGGATCTGGACTTGCTCCTTAGGGAATACATATCCCACGTCTTATACTACCCGTCATACCCTCTCCACGATTGTGACTTACAAACTCTCCTATAACCTAATAGACAGGTCAGGACCCTTTATTCCTGTCTCTGACAATCCTGCTTTTCCTCCTGGTTTAGCGGTGTCTTCCTTTTTAGGGAGCTCCAAGATGACCCCACTGCGACTGCACAATCTAATACTAGGACCTACTATTGTCTCGTTCCACTCTCTCCCTGCAGAAGTCGTGAACAACCCTTCCTCGGCCTATCAATATACCCAGTTCCGACACTTTTTCTCTTCACTGAAGGATGCAGTTGACTTTAGGAGACCACTTTCTACATTCGAGAAGATGTGCCTATTGGACTCTCCTCCTAGGCACACCATCTCTATTATTTACAAGGAGCTCTCTGTTTCGCATTCTGCAACTCTACCGTCGTACTGTGCAGCCTGGGAGTCGGAGCTGGGTAAATCTTTCTCACAAGACCAGTGGTATCGCTCTTTTACACTCGCGCATAAAGCAGTCATAGCTACCAGGGCACAAGAGACTAGCTTTAAAGTCATCTCTAGGTGGTATAGGGTCCCCTCTCTAATACACCGGTGGTTTCCCTCGGTGCCGGATCTTTGCTGGCGCTGCGGGACGGAAATAGGGACCATGTTACACATTTGGTGGGGCTGTCAGGCTTTGCAGGACTTTTGGAATGTAGTATACGACACTAGTGAGAGACTGACTGGCCTGAAACTCCCGAAAACACCTGAGGCTGCTCTCCTCTTTATGTTTCATATGCCGATCCCGACATATAAGAGATCGCTGCTGCGTCATCTCCTGCAGGCGGCCAAGACAGTTATCCCCAGGCATTGGAGGTCTCCTGACCCGCCCACGGTCGCAGAGTGGATGACAGAGGTCACTCACACGTACCATATGGAGGAACTTCTGGTTTCCTCTGAGACTCAGACGAGACAACTGCTCAGAACATGGTCACCTTGGCTTTCTTACCAACTCGCCCCTGCATTTCGCGCTCTTCTACGATAATCCGGCAATGCACCCATCCTGTTTTTTCTACTAGACCTCCCCTTTGAAGTAGAGCTGCCGTTGGACAGGCTTAGGGTTTCTTAGGGAAAACCCACACCTCCATACCTCCCACCCGCCCCCTTCCTCTCCCTCCTTTTTCTTTTTCTCTTTCTGCCTTTTATGTATGTATATATGTGTGTATGCGTATGGGTGGATATGTTATGTACATGTGTGTGTGTATGTTTTGTGTATGTACGCCGGTTTATGTATATATAATTTTATATATATTACTTCTGTGTATTTTCCTAATTTCATCGTATTCTATAAATAGTTATTGGTATTACTATCGAGTTGAATGTAATGCCTCTCTCGGGGTTATACCCTCCATACTGCCTTTCTTAAGTACATTATGCTTGCTATTTACCATGTTGCACTCGCGATTGGTTTACTGATTTAATGCTTCTAACGTAGTGTACGACTCTGACACTGTTGATTTTCTAGTTTTTTTTTTCTGTTTTTTTTTTCTTCTTAGTATCATTTATGACTTTTCTAACCAAAAATTTCTTTCTAACCGGGACTTTGCAAGTTCCCTTGTTATTTGTTTGTTTGTATTTCACCTGATCTACCTCAATAAAGCGTTTTAAAAAAAAAAAAAAAAAATTGTTTAGGTCTAAGTCTTTCCTTGTTGTCCATAGCACCAATCAGAGCTCCCCTTTCCTTTTTTCAGAGCATTTTATGAAATGAAAGGGGAGCTCTGATTGGTGCTATGGACAATAAAGAAATATCTGAGACCTAGACAGTTTTCATACATGTCCCCCCCCAGACTATACGAAAACTTCAGTGGGTTTCCAAACCATCCGGTGGAATATAGAACATGTTGTATATTCTTCCAAACCGTCATCGGATTCCTGTGCAGCGCATGTACTGGGCTGCCAGGAATCCCAAATCCCGCTGCATTTTTTGCTAAAAAAAACACGCAAATAAACACGGTGCGGCGCGGTCCAGCGATGTAAAAATGCCGGCATTTTCAAATTTCTGTGTTGACCTAGCCAAAAAGCGTTGCTAAACCTTGTTGGAAACCACAAGGTAAAAACCTGATTAAATCCTCATCAAAACCTCATCTGAAAGTATTGCATTGAGGTGCTTTTCAGAAGAGGTTCTGACGCCGATTTGGAAAATTCAGCATCCAAATCAGTCATGTGAACATATCCTAAAGGTAAGTACAGGTTACTTTATTTTACAGCAGTCCTATACAGGGGTTTTCTAAACCACTTTAAAGGTCATGCAAATAGATATTATAAATTGCAGGGATCAATGCCCCAATGCAGCCCTACTGCCCCACTGTTTTGATCTAAAAAAAAAAAAACAGTACTCAGTCCAGTGTCTGAACCCCAGTCAATGACATAGGGGCACAATTATTATGACAATTGTGTTAGAGTTCTTGCGCAATTTGAGGCATAATACTGGTGTACATGCTTTATACCACAATTATTATGTTTTTTAGAGAGTTTCTAGACACCTCCTTGTCTTGTCTGACAAAATGGTGTAACTTTGGTAAAAAGGAGCGAGATTAGCATGCGATAATCTGCGCCAAAAAATGCACCAAAAATTTGGCACAGATAGTGGTGTAAAGTAACCCAACTAATAGAAGGTGTAAACTTAGACTAGACAGTCTAAACATACGCCAGATTTATGAACACTGTGATAAATGCTGCAAGTTTTAAGACGGTGTAGTCTAACTTTATATTAAGTCTTAAGTAATATTGATAAATCTGCCCCATCATGTACATCACTCACATTTTTTTTCTGTCTGCCCCACAAATAATATATTCTCAATGGATCATATGGTAAATTAGATTATACCATTAAAAATGTAAAAGTTAAAAAGTATTACCATTAAAAAGTACCATTTATACTGCAAAAAACAAGCCCTCATACAGCCGTGTTGTTGTTCTTGGAAGGCAGGGAGGTAAAAAGTAAAACCAAAAAGCAAAGGTTAGCTGTGTCTTCAAGGAGTTAGGTACTCAATCAAGAGGAACAAGGGCCCTGCCTGCTTACAGTCTGTGGGAAAACAGGGATGACAAATAAGGTAAAAGTGCTTGTTCTGTAGACACTTTCATCCATGTTAACACTACATAGGGTTCTACATATGGATCTGTGTGAGCCAGCCCATATCTGAGTATGCACATAAATAAAGCATTTGGGTGTAAGACATTTGAGGGGGTTACTGTTGAAGAAAAGAATGAAGTTCTGAGAAGGCATGGTGATAAAAGCAGAAGAGTGAATTCATGAAATGTATTTGCACCATCTACTTACGTACATACTATTACATACCTCTACACTTTTAGAGGATGCAAAGAGGGACACATCAGGCCACACCTCTAACCACGCCCAAACACATGACATCACACCAGGCCATGCCTCTAACCACGCCCAAACACATACATGCCAACGTTTTAGACTGCCAAAAAGGGAGACATTTTCAGGATTGCATTGTATCCAATGATGAAATATTAAGTGAGTTGTTATGTAATATACAGTGAGGAAGCAATCAGATACTTTTTAAAGCAAGATAGTCGGGTTATTGACACAAATCTATTTCCCAAATGAAAAAGAGGGACATTTATAGAGCTAAAAGGGACAAGGGCTAAAAATAGGGACTGTCCCGCCAAAATAGGGACACTTGGGAGGTATGCTATTACAAGGAGTTGAAGACAGATAAAAACAGTAAAAAAATAATTTTTAGAAATGACTTAGCAATTCTTAACCTTAACATGTACATCACTTATTTGAAGGCAAGAAAGACATAGTTTCTCACAATTTCACATTTTTGCTCTGACTAACAGGAGGTTTCAGATATCTTCCAAGTGCTTCACTTTTCCTGAAATGATTACACTGTCTGGTTACTGTGAGCAGAAAACCACTGAGGATATGGGAAGGAAAGTTCATGTCTTGTTAACACTATATTCTCACGATTTTGACTTAAAGACATAGACTAGGTTATAACTTTTAATTTATACTATGATTACACTGTTCATTGTTGGGTGCAGTTCAGTGGGCAACACAGTGGGGGTGGCCTATTGTGATTGTTCACTAAAGTCAAAGAAACATTAGGTTTAAAAAATGCCAAAATTGTATTCATCCCAGACACAGGGCAGAACTAGCATCCATACAGGCTCCGTAGCAAAATTATATGGGTCTCACCACCTAATGACAGGAAACTAACACCGCAGCATAAAAGTAATAAATAAAGGTATAGATATTAGCAACATGGATATTAGAGAACCCACATGGTTCTACTAGGAGCAGAAAGCCATCAACTTGTCTAACCCTACACCCTAAATACATAATGTTCTTGGACCTGGGTCGCCCACCGTAAATTCTGGGCCCCATAGCAGCTTATATGCTTGCTATGGCTTTAGTTATACCCATCACCTTAGATGGAGATTAGGATTGATTCACATTTCTCTATCATTCCACCACTAATTTTCAGCTATGAAAATCAGTTTAGTCTCCTACTTGCAATCTAACAGACGGTGAAAAGCTGTTGTATGGTGACAGTGGGGCATTTTGTGTACTGGGCCCCAGTGCAGATGCACAGGTTACACATATGGCATGTCCAATCTGTATAACAAATATTAATTTTAAAACACAGAACATTGTGTTATCTACACAACTCTGTTTACATAGGAAGTACAGATACTACAGGCTATTTGCTATGTTAATCATATTATAGTGCTGGTTGCTTATAAGCTTACACCTCAAAATTTTAACTTTTTTTTCTGGTAATTTCATAGATGAAAAAATCTGGTACAAAATAGGAGAAATGAACAAAAGGAGAAAAAAAAAACATTCTTCTGCCTTCCCCCAGAATGTTGCAATAGTAGAGGAGATTCCTTTGATCAGAACCTTATGTTCGTAACTAAAAATGCAGCACAGCTCTCACTTTGTAGGGTCCGCTATACCTAAAACTATAGGAACCATGCTATGAGAACACAACTATAGGTCTATAAGAAATGGAAAAATAGATTGTGAACCCAATTGATTGTGGTAAGTGTTATAAATTTATATACGGCATAGCGCAATATGTTGGTGGTAGTCATAAGTAATAGGAAAAAAAACTGCTGTATTTTTCAGACTATAAAATGCACTTTTTTCCCACAAAATTTGGGAGGAAAATAGGGTGGTGTCTTGAAGGCCAAATGTCGGCAGTGGGACAATGCTGTGTGCCCTGGGCTGAAAGGAGGGGGTGCCCTGTCAGTGCCCCGGGCGTCAGAAGCAATGGAGGCAGGAAAGGAGTCTCCATTGGGGGAAGCCAGCGGCAGGGTTTAACCCCTCATGCATTTGGACGTTCTTGAATAACCAAATAGCGTGAAGGGTGTATGGAGCCCAGCCCATTCCATACATGGTGGGCGGCAGCTGTTCACACTGTTAACACTTTCCCTGCTGTTAACACTTTAGATGCCATGGTGATCACGGCCACAGCCTCTAAATGAATGAGGAACAGTGCTATGCATCGTTCCTCTGTCCAATGACCCCCCATGATGTAACTGCAGGGAGGCGATCAGTTGCCATGGAATCCGGAAGCCTCATGCAGTTATTCATAGCTGCCATGTATGTACACCTATTAGAATAGTAATTAGGTAGTAATAGGTAATGAATGAAAATCCTATACATGACAGTACAATAGGACTACCGTATATAGATCAAGGGATTGTGCCCACTAGTGGCTATGTACCCTAGAAGGACTAAGTATTAAAGTAAAAAAAAAAACATTTAAAAAAAAATAAAAGTTTAAATCACCCCCTTTTTTGCGGCTTTACAAATAGGAAAAATAAAAAAGTTACACCTAATGGTATCACCATGTTCGTAAAAGTCCAACCTAATAAAATATAACATCATTTATCCCATACGCTGAACAGCATAGAAGAAAAAAAATTTCCAATTGCCAAAATTGTGGGGTTTTTTCACATCCATAAAAAAATTTAATTAAAAGGGATCAAAAATCTGCATGTATCCCAAAATGGTATCAATAAAAACTACACTTCAGCCCGCACTTTTTGCTTAAAATTTTTTTTTTATTATTATTATTGTCCTTTAAAACCTTGGTATGTCTTATCGTCCGGTGCATTTTATAGTCTGAAAAATACAATATATATGTTCACACAGTGAGTCTGCATACACAAAATCTGATGAATGAAGCAGAACTGTATGCTCAATATATAAACCTGCATGTGTAATCAAACATAGAACTCAGTACATAAGGGTGACCCTTGTGGTCTCAGCTTTGCAAGAGAATGATAGGACAGTATCTCTGTGTTTGTGTGGTTTTCCTCTAGGTACTTTAGTTTCCCCCACACACTAAAAACATACAGATAGGTTAATCTGGAATTTAGACTGTAAGCCTCAATTGAGACCGCCACTAATGTGAATAATGCTAATCTCTGTACAGCACTGTAGAATATAATGGCGCTATATAAATGAATAGAATAAATAAATACAGTGATATTGACTCTGCCCACTCCAAGCTGATAGTATAATGTTGTACCGTGTTAGCCATTGAAAGTAGTAGAAGAGTGAAGAAATCAGGCGATACTTTTTAGAGGCTGAGTATAATTGATGGTGAGCTTTCGAGAGTACTAGCTCCCTTCTTCAGACATGATGTTAGTTAACTAACATCTTGTCTGAAGAAGGGAGCTAGTACTCTCGAAAGCTCACTATCAATTATACTCAGTTAGCCTCTAAAAGGTATCGCCTGATTTCTTCACTCTTCCACTCAAAGCTGAAGCAGATTCTTAAATTATCAACATTCTTTCACATACATTGACATCGTTTTTAGTCAAAGATGCCAAAAGTACAAGCTGATTAAATAATAGAAAAATGCCTTTTCTACTGTCACATGTAATATTTTTTCATATTGGTGGTCGATGTTATCCACTGTTGTGACAACCTTGACTATAATATCAGTCATCGTTGTGTGTACTTGTTTGTACAGTGTGGATACAATACATTTTATCCTTTCTAGGCTGCGATACATGATTCCAGTGGAATTTACAAAGTAGTCTTTGTGTACTCTACAAGAGAGGCACGATTTGTTGATGAAGTGAGTGCTTCAGGGCATAGGTGAAGACCTTCAGTTAAGTAGGTTAAAAGGTTGATGGGAGAGACCTTTACATTCTGGCCTTCCTGAACATCTTCCAGTGTTGCAGAGCATTCATGGGAATCACGTCTACTATGTGCTTTTTACTGGCCAAAGAAATCCATAAAACATTAGAAACAAGGTTGTAAATGAGTCCATAAAGAATGTCATGCTAGTTTGTGTAAGAATAAATATTAATACTGTATAAGCCACAAATTTTAAGAGTCTTTTCCGAAGAATAATAAATTTATATATTTGTAAACTGTCACTGAAATGTTTACTAAAGAAGTCGTTTGCGTATGTGGCTCCAATCATGTTTTCAAATGTCACTGAACTGACATTGTGGTTGCCTGTAATATGGTTTCCACTTTGTTGATTTCTACAAACAAGCTTTATTTATCCTTGAAAAATAATTCTGGGGACACACATCTCCCCTGCTGCGTCTCTGCTCTGTATAATTGTTGTGCATGTGTCTACCTTGGAGCATTCCATGGGGCCAGAGCTGCCGTCCAGATGTCTATATTGTGTCTACACAGAACAACCAAGTTTTTCTTATTCGTAATGAAAGAACCAAGACATAAAGAAAAGAATGTATCCATTTCACAGAGCATACTTTATCTTTTTATATGGACAAGTGGGTGAATGGTCCTTTCTTGTATTGGCTCGGTTACAGGGGCATTTTCTGAGCTTTGGTTAACTTCTGTGATTTAAATATTCATGAAATATGATTTGTTTACTGTTTTATATAAAGAGGAACTACTTATTATCCTTGTACATGGATTGTATTCACATCAGTTGCCAAAATCTAACTTCCGTATCTTAGTCACACACTGGTGTCATGTAATACTCTTCCTTTTAACCCCTTTAAGGGGGTTGGCCTTATTTTTTTTTAGAAAATCTAAAATTGAAATAGGGTTGCTGTTATAAAATAAAACTCACATACCTATCTCCCTGCTCAGCTATGTTCCAATGATGATGCAGCCATCCGCCTGCCCGCTTCTTCTAATTACTTCTGGCTTTGAGGACAACCCCTTTAAGGATATGATCAAGTTTTGTACTAAAATTGGAACTCTCAACCAAGGCAACTATGGCCAGGGTCAAACTGGCCCAACAGAAGATCAGACAATCCATCAGTAGGACCAAACTCTAACATAATAATGCAAACTAAATATATCAAGGCTGCAAGTGTCTAGTAGAAGACAATCTCATTTGGAGCTGACCTTAGAACCAGTCATCAGATATCCTAATAAACCCTGCAAAAGTAATGATTACTTTAAAGTGGACATGTCCTGTATAGGGAAGTGGGTCTTCAGAACAATCTTTTTCTCCTGAGCACTAGGAACTTCAGTCAGACATTGGTTATGGCATGTCCTGAAGATATGTAATATCTTCAGGACATGTCCATCAGTTGCAGGGTTGAGAGTGAATGGACAGGTGAATAGAGAAAGCCAAGCAAGCCCAGCCACCTCTCTGTTCACAATGGACACGGCACCCAGCATCTTCTGCTCACTATGATAGACAACACCTGTAGCTCTTCTTCCATGCAGAGTCCACACTAGACAAAGGCTGTATTTACCGAAATGTTGTGACTGTGACTCATACCCTGATGCAATAATTATACCTCCTTATGTATTATTGTAGCGATTCTGAGATTGAGCAATCCTACAAAAACTTTTACCAGCCAGTATGCATCTGATGAAGTGAGACAAGTGTATCTCACGAAACACGTCATATTTTATGCTATAAATAACCAATAGATCTTACAAGAATTGTTTTTTATTGAACAAAACCATAAACGAAAGTTGGCACTCACCACTTAGAAAAAATCTTCCAATGCACCTGATGCTCCCAGTAGATATACAAGCAGCTTGCACTCCTTCCACGCCCGGTGTATAGGACTCTCGGCAAGGGTCCAATCCATAGAAAGCAGAAAGAAATTTGAACACCAGCGGATATGGTACAAAGCAATATGCTGCGTTTTATTTAGTCATCCCCAGGGGGTACACTGACGCCAGTGGCCAGTACACTGACGCCTGGGGATGACTAAATACAATGCAGCATATTGCTTTGTACCATATCCGCTGGTGTTCAAATTTCTTTCTGCTTTCTATTGTTTTTTATTGGTTTGTTACAAAGTTCTTTACTGAGCTGCGCTCCCCGTGCATGCTTTAGAGATTGTTACTATACGATCTATCTATCTCCTTATGTATTATTGAAATATACTGTTACATGGAGAGGATCCTATGCATGAGATACCCTAATTTATATATAAAAATTTTAAAAAAACTTTCGCCTTCACTCATCAAAGGTGTGCGATGGAATATGTTTCCTACGGTGCCCAGTAGGACTGTTTTGGGGAAGAAGGGCCAGGGAAACTTTGTCCCAGAGTTAAGTGTATGTTCCAGAGATGAGACCTGCATCTGTCAGACATGGCTATGCCATAAACATCTGAGATAAGATTACTCCTCTATTGAAAAAATAGTTTTTTATTCCATTTTTCATTTTGAAAGCCATCTTTTTTTATTTTTTCATCCATATAGCCATGTAAGGCCTTAAAGGATTACAGCTATGCCAAATGTATGTCATATTTATGTTTTACTTTTGCACCATAAAAATACTTTAAAAAAAATATTTTCTTTGTGTTGCCCCATTCCAAGACTCATAACATTTTTAATTTTTCAGCAATGGAGCTATTTGAGGGCACGTTTCAGGATATGTGTGACTTTCTGTAAATGTTTTACTCTGCTTTTTGGGTGTAGAGTTGGACAAAAGACAAGGATTTCCGCAATTTTTTTTAACAGTGTAAACTGTGTGAGATAAATTATGTGTTCATTTTATTGTATGTATCGTTACAGACTTGGCAATGCCAATTATGTGTAGTTTATTTAAACTTTTGATTTCCAAAAAGTAGAGGACGTTTTAAGGCAAAAAGTTGATTTTCAGTTTTTACAGTTTTTTAAAATGTTATTTTAGTACCAGTATTGGACTTGAACCCGCTGTCCTTCAAATAATACACTGCAACATTGCAGTGTATTGTACCTGTCAGTGTAAAACTGACAGGCAGCCTAATATGTAAGGCAATAAAAGAAAACCTACAGTCGAGAACATTGTTAGGCTTCTGCCCCTTAAAGCAAGCCAGGCTGAAAGAGAGAGATCCCTCCTTCTGCAGAACTCCTTCTCCTTAAATGACCAGGATCTGGCTGTCTTCAATCCTGGGCATTGCAGGTGGATTTCAGCTGTATAACATAGCTATTACTTGCAAGTGCTTAAACAGACATAGCTCCTGTGCCAGCGTAGTCACTGCATCCTAATAGTACATTGACTTGAGAAAAGTTTATAGTTCTGGTGACTTACTATTATGCTACAGATTGGAATGGAGGTAGATGTGACTGCTCTTTTACTCAGAAATCTCCCATCTATTTATTCATTTCCTGTTGCTTATACGAGGCCAACAGAATCCACTGTACTGTCATCATTCACGTCAACCTCTATCACATGTATTTACAGACTAGAGACATTTTCAGGGAAGGCTGAATAACCTAAACTATGTTTTCGCAGTGTGGGAAGAAAAGCAGAGAAAGCCCACATAAACAAAGGAGGAACATACAAGCTCCACGTAGATGTGATGCAAGCAGTAGTACCCTGATCCATTGTGCTGCCTACACATTTACGCTTTTATTTCATGTCAGTGGTTAGTACTGCTACCTTGTAGCTCCGGGGCTGTAGACCAGAATCTGAACAGAGCAGTATATTGGAATAAAAATGTCATATTCGTTAATGTGCAGGCTCGGAGTGGCCCACAGGGGAATAGAGGAAACCCCCGGTGGGCCACTGAGCATGGCAAACCTGGAGATGTTTCTTAACTGAATATATATCCTCAGGAGAGGCAGAAAAATAGCAGAGAAATAGAGACAAAAGGCAAGAGGCAGAGTATAGGAGGAAGGAACAGTCATTTACAGTAGCTGTAGGGTGAGTCTCTAAAATAAACTTCACCGATAGGTCCAGAAACAACTCAACTGGTGGGCCCCTAGAATCAACTCCACCCTTAGGCCCTAGGCACCCAAATCTGACACTGTTTATGTGCCTCCTACTGTATACACCAAAAGCTTAGTGAAAAGGGTTGTCCTATCTCTCCAGTTTAGGTCTGAGGCCAGCTTGCAGCTTGCTACAGACTGGCCTCATAAAACTGTTAAATGTCTGTGCTTGCGCAATTCTCCCTATTAATTTCTATGGGAATATAGCTGAGCACATTTTTGTGGAAGTTCTGAATAGCCAAGCACACACTTACAAACAAAGTCATCTCCTCATTTTCCGAGGCTATCTCATAGCAAACTACAAGCTGGTCACAACTAAACGTAGCAAGATAGAAAACACTTATAATAGCGCCCTACCCAAAATTATGTACATAAATAATGAAACTTTTTTTGAAACAAAAAAAAATCATAAAATGGTTAGAAACAGTTTAAAAGCCAAAACTCTTAAAATACATAAATGGTCTATTTAAAGGATATAAAAAGAACCAAAATACAATCAATACAACCAGATAAATGTAGATATTAAAGATAACCTCTGAAAGAGAATAATATAAAGCCATAAGAAAAATGTTAACAGAGCAACAGCATGAAAAAATATTACAAGGAAAAATGTCCTACAGAAAAAGTTCAATGTGCTCCAAATCGTGCTATAGGTAATGATATATAATAAGAATTAAATAGGTCCAAATATGGGCAAAAAATAAATAATGTATATAACCCTAAAAGAGGACAAAGAGATGTATCACCAAAAAATACAGCTTCCACAGAGGCACCTTTTTCTGTAGGACATTTTCACTTGGTAATGTTTTTTCAGATTGTGGTCTGTTAATCTTATTGATTTTTTTTATTATCAGAGGCTATCTTTAATATTTTCATTTATTTGATGTAATTTCCAAAATTTTGGTTCTCTTTATATATTTTGAATGGACTATGGGCAACATGAAAGAAACGGGGCTGTGACAGTTATCTAGCATCAAAAAGCTTCAGTAGACCTGTTCTATAGATATATGAACAGTCACATTCCAAACTTTGGCGCGATAAGCTCAGTAGCGACATTTTTCAATGTGCCCAAGATTGGGGGTGGTCTGGGGAGGTGTCGCACCTCATCCTTAGTAGTAGTAACTTAAGACTATTTAGAACTGGCCTGTCAGCGTCAACGTTCATATATGTCGTCCTATGTATGTATTTTAGTCATTTTGTCTTTTTAAACATTTTTAACCTTGTGGGGTTTTTTGTTCCAATAAAAATGCTCATTATTTCTGCATATAATCTTTGGATAGTGCACCATTATATGTATTTTCTTTCTTGCTACATTTAATTGTTGTTTTTTACACATTGCCAGCAGCCCATTTCTTTTTTTTATTTTGGTGGTGCCTTTTGTTTTTCTTTGGTATAAAAAGCTGGTCATACACTAAAACTTGGATTGGGCATTCCGACTTCCCAGCTGAAGTCTCTCGCACTCAGTACAGTAGAAAGTAGCTGATTGTTTTTATCCTACCAGACATTTGAAAATGTGTGTTGTTTAGACCCTTAGAATGTGGTTTTATTATAATTACTGTCTGCTGAAACACAAATACACTGAACTGTGAAGGTTTATTACAGGATCAATCAATACAATAATAAACAGGTAATTCAGATCTAGCGGAAAATGCTAAAGGGTCCAGTTTTGTAACATGCTGAATAGGCTCTTAAGAAGAATGGAATGTGCATAATAAATGGCAGAAGTACCTTGAAGAAGCATTAGATACATTTTGTCCCATTTGCATCTCCATTATAAAGGTTCTTTACTTCCTGAGACATTAGCTATTCCAAGCACCTGATGTAAAGATATTACTGAGACAGCAAAAAACATGTACTGGGTTCTCAATGTTGTACTGTATGATATTTTACTTGTATTACAGTACTATGTACTATAGTTCAGGTCATTAGTATGGCAGTGAGGTTTGTGACAATACTTAAAGGAGTTTCCTTCAATGACAACTTATTACCTATCCACAGAATGGATTATAAGTATATAATTGATAGGAGACCAGCTACTGGTACGCCTACTGGTAACAATATTGGGGTCCCAAGTGCCCCTATTTGAATGATGTAGAGGTTGAGTAGGTGCACTGTTAAATCATATCTATGAGAATGTAGAACTTATTCAAGTACAGCAGGTGGTGGTCACTTTATTGGACTGTCGATGTGAATACTATACTTGGCTATATTCAGCAGTTCCATACACTGTGAATAGAGTGGCAATGTGCATACTCAACTCAACTGCTGCTTTATTCACACAGGGGCACTTGGGACTCCAGCTTTTGTGAATGCTTCGGGTCCCATCAGTTGGACCTCAATCAACCAGACACTTATCACCTATCATGTGGAAAAGTGGTATATTGCCAATATGGGATAATTCCTTTATGATGAAATTTCTGCTGATCTTATTGTAAAACAATAAATTATGTTTATTAGTAATGGATATAATGTAATATTAACAGTCTATAGTAAATAAAACATAACACAATGTATACTCATTTATAATACAATAAAACATTTAGAATCACTAACATATATATCTATATTTGAATAGAAAGCCCTTATGTTTGTATCTTTTTCTTCAGCTTCTTGCAGAACGATGGCCCTTTGATCAGTCACCAATTGGCGCAGGTCTTTGTAAGCTGGTCCCATTCATACAAAAGGCTTCTGTTGGAATCACAGTGCTGAACTTGTGCGCCCTAAGTGTAGACAGGTATGTTCACCATTTATAAATTGGGAATATCTACCATCAATCAGAATGTTTCCTTATTATACAGATTCCCTTATAAAATTGACTGAGTAAGGAGAAAGTTTTTACATGCCTCTAATTTGGAAAAATTTCCTTTGTGCCAATTTAGTAGATAGAAAGATAAAAAGTGAAATGTTTAGTAGCTGGTATCTTTCATTGGCTAAATGAAAAGATGATGACAAATAGCAAACTTTTGAGACTAACTAGGTCTCTTCCAAACCATGCTTGATGAAGAAACCTAGGTAGTCTCAAAAGCTTGCTATTTTTATCATCTTTTCATTAAGCCACTAAACCGGATCAACTACCGAAGATTGTCACTTTTTATATGACTGTTCCCATAAAAAAATAGAGAAAAGGGTGAATAATTGTAAGGGCCCTAATTTTGGTAAAATTAATCTCACCGTTTCTTAGCAGTTTACAGGGTCACTTAACTTTAACAGTTCTGAGCAAGGTTGGAACTGGATGACAGCAAACAATGTTATGTGATTACTAAGGAACAGTGCATAGTTTATAGTCAAAGCAAGTGAGGGGCGATATGGCTGCTTTAAGAGGTGTTATAATTTGGGAAAATAGGGTTTCCTAGCTTTTTGCTGCAGTCACTAAGGATGGAGAAGTGGTGTGCAGTTCTCTCTGTTCACTTGTATAGGAGTTCCAAATACACGTGTTCAGCTGTACTCATGAACATGCACCATCCTGTTTCCCCAAATGGGAATACCCCTTTAATGGGATGCTGTAACTTCAGTTCTTCACTGCATCACATAGGTCAAGGGCAAAACAAATAGGCTCTTGTGGTCACATTTCACACTGGCCATGCAGACACAGCATACAGTGTATATGTCTCTGCTTCTGAAATTGCTAAGCTCCCAAATGTTTTACCCCATTATTTGAGAGGCTTAAATCCAGTGGCATAGCCTAGAGTTTTTGCCATCCCTGGCTTTTTACATTTGCCTCCCCTCTATACAGACCATACCCCACCTTATACTCCAGTCGCTACACCAGTGGTTAAATCCTACAACAGTGGTGCTGAAAGCACAATTTCCAGCTACATTCAGGCTTAGCAACATCTTCAAAGAGTGGGTTCCCCTACTAGCACGGCAATGACGAACATTAACTAGGATGTCCCAGTTTCTTTTTTATTGTCTCATAGCATTCTGGGTATAATTCTCCATAAAATCTTGAAAAATGACTTTTTACTCCAGATGTGAAATGATAACAGCATGCTGCTTTACTTAACCATAATGTGTTACTCTTTATTGGTTCGTCTGAAGAGGGTTCATGATGGGTTTTTTTTACAGGGGTTTCAATAGAACAAGTTTTACCAGAACATTTCCGACCATCTGTTAGCACTCAGACAACAACTTTTAACATGACTTTCAAGAGTGAATAAACATGAGTAGAGAAGATTTGGCAATGAGACATGCATAATGGCAATGGGAAGAAAAAATGGTGCCAATCTTATAGATATTTTTGTATGTTGAATTCAATTTAAATACATTACACTTATATAAATCCATCACTGTATATTGTAAATGTAAAAAAAATATTAACTTATCTCCTAAAATCTGTCCAATTCTTAAGCTTTACCTACCTAAAGTCGTTTCATTTTTTATTAATAACATATTTTGTAATTTCCTCAACAAACCAGTTTATAGTGTATGAAGAATAAGAGCACCCATAAAAGAAAAAAACCCATACAAATCAAACTTCAACTATACATATACATCATAGAAAAATGTGATAGCAGCCTCTGGAATTTATTAGAGGATTTCAATGGTCTGTGCTGGACACACTCATGGATAACAGATTTTATAAAAATGTTATTAACACTATAGATTTTCAAAATATCCAGTATGTCTGATTATCAGACATGAGTCAAATCCAGTGATGCTGTATTAAAAGCACTGTGCTGCATGCAAAGGTCTCCAATTCCATATAGAAACTAGGATAGCCACAAAGCTCTCTTGCCTACGTGCCTTCCCACGGTAACAAAAGTGTGGGGTTTTCACAAGTGCATGATTTAGAGGGGTATTACCACATATTCACAGGATATGCAGGATGTGGGACCCATCTCTGAGACCTGCAGCAATCCCCAGAATGGGGCCTTCCTCCACCCCTTCTTATCTGAACGAGGTGGCCAGAATTACAAAAACATGACTGTTCTAGGTTGTCTCTGAAATTTACATAGAAATGAAGGGGACTTACATAAGGAATGTATGGTATTTCAGTGTTGTTGCACTGTTACTGTAACTCCCATTCACTTATATGTAAAAAAACAGAAATTGTGTAGAACAGCCAATGTGACTGATTCCAGTGGGTGGCGGCTGTTAATTACAGCCAGCAACTACCATTAGCTGGCGGAATCAGAGATAATTCTGATCCCAGTCATGTAGATGCAGTGACATGCCATGGCATCCAAGTCATTAGAAAGGGTGTGACATTCCTTCAACTGACCGACTGACCACACCTGAGATGCAATTATGGGGTGTTGTTCAGTTGCCATGGCAACTGTTGGCCCTATGAAGGCCTTTAGGTCCGCCATTAATGTGTACCATAGGCAGGGTGTGATACACGATCATCAAAATTATTATGTACTTCAGTATATAAATGGTGTACTGCATTATATTGTACAAGTGATCAATGAATCGCATATTCAAATCTCCTATAGGGACTGAAAATTAGAGTAAAAAAGGGTTAAAAAAGTTTTAAAAAATAAAAAATATTTAAAGTAATAAAACATGTACTATCTAAAAAAGAAACAGTAAAAAGATTAACATGACTGGTATTACTCCACCCATAAAAGTCCGATCTAAAACAATATAATGTGATTTATCCTGCACAGTGAAAGCCATTAATAAAATATATCCAAAGTCAGAAAGCTTTAATTTTGGTCACCATGCCTTCCAGAAAAAAAATGGATTAAAAATTGATCAAAAGTACTCCAAATCTGTTTCAATAAAATCTACACCATGACAAAAAATAAAAAAAATTTTTTAAAGTAGTAAAACGTAGTAAAAACATAAAAATGTGGTTAAAAGTGTGGTAGCATTAGAGTCATACATACCTATAGGATAAAGATAACATGGAATTTATACACTTGGAATGCGGGAATGCAAAGATGCAACAGCAAAATTGCCCTGTCAGTAAGAGGTTAACAGGTATCTTCAGGGAAAGATCTACCTATGAAACCATCCAATACCTCTTAAAGGGGTTTTGCCACAAAGTAAAATTGACATGGGAAGTTTTTAAATGAAACAATAAACATTTTCACCATTCATCATTATTAAAAATTCTGGACCGTTTTTGTCTTAGCTGCTACCTTAGTGATCCATTGTTTACAGCTCATTTCCAGGGGACACGACCAGGGCTGAGAGCTTCTCAGTCCTGGTCGCACATGCTCAGACATCACCTCTCCTTCCAGGGAGCTACTGAGTGTTCAAACCCCAGGTGCTGTCACTCTACTCCCGTCCTCTGTACTCCTTAATAATTAGTCAAAAAGGGCAAATAAATTAAAAAAAGAAACCTCAATCAGGTATGTGCATTGATAAAGAGAAATAAAATCGACAGGTTTGGTTCCTGCAGGGATTTGAACCGAGGACCCTTGTGCCTGGAGGCAAAAGTTTTACCTCTGAGCTACAATATAGCTACTTACACTTCTACACATAAACAGACCTTTCTTTTACTACAGAGAGGAAAGGCTTGGTGATGTCATCCTGCAGGGTCACATGATATGCAATTAAAACAAATCACACACACCCCATGCTGAGCACACAGAGCTGAAGAGCTGGATACAGGAGGTATGAAATGAGATCGTGGCAAAACCCCTTTAACTGAGAAATGAGAACTTAAAATATTCTAAATAAAAATCACCTATCATTTTGTGTGTGCAGCTCATATGAAGGCTTATGTGTCTTTATGGTAACAAACTCCAAACAAACCATGTGTAGTCTGATTTTATAGTAATATGTCATATATATTTCACTTGATGTTAGCCTATCAAACATATATTAGTAAAGAGTAGGAGACACATTGAAGAGACAGAAAAACATTGAACCAGTTCACCACTCCATGATGATAGGAACCATATGGCAATGAAAATAAACATCAGGGAGAAAAGAAAACTAGCAATCATTGTGATCCTTAAATGGATGCTTCTTTCTATTGCAAAAATTCAGATGTGTAAAAACGTGGTACAGGCCTCAAAGAAGACAGAAAGTCAGCACTGACGCGTTTTGAGATGTGACAATAATAAAATGAATAAATACCTTTATTTAGCTAGGTCTGCTCATTTTGTCAGAGGAATAAACAGTATAGCTGGGCAAAATGGTTGCCGACTCCTTCCTCATCAGAATCCTGTCCTAGTTTCAGAGTACAGGCAGAGGACAGGTTCTGAGACTACCTGGTCAAGCTGACTGGTGTAACTGAGCATGCGTCAGCCTGACAGGTCTGTGGTATGAGACTGGGCCCTCTCAATGTAGAGCTCTCTACTCTGAGTCATTCTGTCTCCTGAGAAGAGATCCCATTGGCAGCACTATCAGCTAAGGAATTAGTTGATATTAATCGGCTGATAGTAATCAGCTGATAGTGCTGCCAACAGAACCTCTCCTGAGGAAACAGAATGACTCAGATCAGTGTATAATGTTTGTAACTTCCAGAACCTAAAAAGACTTTCAGCTCTGTGTGTGTACATAAAAGGTGACATGTATGTATGGCATTTAGTTACTGCTTCTCTTTAGTATTCCTCCATTGTGATTTCTTATTTTTTTCTGGTTTCCTATACAACCTATGACAGCATGCTATGATTAAGAGCTGGTAGCTTGAAATGCGTCAGTGGTGCCTTCCTGCCTTTTTTTATGCCTGTTACACGTTTTTACATATCTGTATTTTTGCAATAAAAAGAAGCCTCTGTTTAAGAATCACAAGGAATTCTTGACTTCTCTTTTTCTTGACACATTGAAGATTGAAGGATCAGATTACACAGGGCTCGTTTGCTCCCTCTCTAGGGCTGGAGTGAGCATTATAAACATGTATCTATAAAATGACTAATGCAGTCACTGAAGATCTACATGTGCACCAGCTCAAAGAAATCAGGCTCTGCTATTCAAATAACAAAAGCGAGCAATTATTCATTTATAAAACACAACCTAATAATTACTGTTGCTCTATTAGGGCTCTGTTCAGTTTCAAACTAGTTTAACTGAACTTGTGAAAAAATTTGGGTTCAGGACATGCTGAGCCCAAATTTTTTTCCCTAACCGTAACCTTAACTGTAAGCTTATTTCTAACACTAACCATAAGGGTGCTTTCACACGGTGCGGTTTTGGTGCGGTTTTGATGTGGTTTTTTGGAAGCGTTTTTTGTGCAACAATGTATAGCATTAATTGTTGTGCCTTCCTGAACAAAAAACGCATCCAAAAAAACCACATCAAAAACGCACCAAAACCGCACCGGGTGAAAGAACCCTAACCTTTAGGAGATGTGCACACAGCGTTTTTAGATATTTGTTTTGGTCGATATGTGTTTTACATATGTCTTTGTGATGTTTTTAACAGATCCGATCAAAGAATTTACATGTAAATTCTTGATCCGTTGTATGCATCACAAACCCTACTTAAAACTATAGGGTATGTTTTTGCAATCCAGAATATGTATCCAAACAAATAGCACACTTTGGGTACATGTTTGGATACATTTTATGCAATACGTTTTTTGGATCGAAAAACGTATTGCAAAACAGCATATGCACATACTCTTAGGGTTTTAGCTTCAAATGCTAATTTAGCTTTCAGTATCACTCTAGGACTCGAGGCACTCCCACCCTGCGTTACTTCTACCACAAACTTACGACATCACTTCCCGTTTCCCTAGATTACCCCTATGAAGTGAAAAGCGGAAGTGATGTCGGACATGACATCAGACATTGTGTTAAATCTTCATTACAATGGCTTCACTCAATTAGTTGTATATCCCCCGGTTACCATATAGTGGCTTGGTTGCAGGATTCCCCAATCCCGATACAAACAGACTTCATATATACTGCTGCCACAACTTTACGACTTTTCTTTCATTTTAATTGATACAAAAATATGCATACATAGCGCAATAGAAGCTTTAAAAAGTATACAGGTAACGGTTTCGGGTGGAATTTAAAGTCCAACCTTAGGGCTTGTTCACACGACGTTTTTGTGATCCGTTTTACGGATCCGTTTTACGGATACGTAAAACGGATCTGAAAATTGTCAGAGTGATTAACATAGCTTTCAATGGCAAAAGCGCATCGCTGTTCACACGAGTGATGGCCGATGCGCTTTTCGCGATGCGTTTTTTCGGATCCGTTTTAAGAATTGACATGTCAATTCTTCTTGCGTTTTACGCAAGAGAAATCCCCATAGGAAATAATGGAGTGCGCTTTTGGCATCCCGAAAGCGGATGCAAAAGCGCAGCATACATTTGGGTACGTTTTAGATCCGTTTTCGATGCCAAAAACGCATCCGTAAAACGCATTGGATTTTAAATTAAATATAAAATTTTAATATTATGTTTGGCTTATATTTAGTTTTCTAAATGTATGTAAATATATATATATATATATATATATATATAAATGTATATAATAGTATATATATATATATATATATATAATATATATATATATATATATATATATATATATATATAAATTCTATACAAAAAGTTTAAATGTATATAATATTATAAATGTGTATAATAGTATATAAATGTACATTTATATATATGTACATAATATATATATATATATATATATATGTATATATATATATGTATACTAAAATATATATTTAATTTATAAATATTTAGTTTAGAAATTAATTTAGTTTATACATGATTGTTATTAATTAATTTACATGGGGTGGGTTTGAAAACTATGGTTGATTTAAAAAAAAAATAGGGGGAGGGCGGGTTCTAAAATCATAGGTGTATGTACAGCTGACTGACACTAGGTAAAAAAAGTTTTTTTACTTGGTCATTGATAGGTTATATTATATTTAAATTGCAGTTTGATGGGTTGATTTAAATAAAGCATTGAAAAAACGGATCCAAAAAACGGATCCGTAAAACGCAATGCAAAACGCATCCAATTAGCATCCAAAAAAGGATCAGCTGTTGCGATTTTTTGATCCGCTTTTTGGATGCAGTTTACATCCAGTTTTCACAGGTTAAAAACGGATCCGTAAAACGCATCCAAAACGGATCCAAAACGTCGTGTGAACAAGCCCTTACAGTCCATGCAGACCTATTGAAGGGCTGAGACGTGTTGTTCCTCTGAGCGTGCAGCCTCTATCACCTCTGTGCTCGTTTGCACCTGCTACGTTTTGTCAAGCATTCTGGGATGTTGAAACGGTTCTACTTATATACTAAACAGACCATTAAAAACAACGTATTAAAAACATCGGTATATGTAGGTAAGTTACTATTGAAAATCTTAAATTCAATTTTATACACTTTATTTGTTTCTTCTATTCTATCTTTTAACAAATTACACCATTTTTTTTGTGATTAACCCTACTATACCATCCCTACAAGTAAGGGAGTGAGGAGAGCTTTAAAGGTATACGCTCCACCTACATTCTTCATTGAGACCTTGTGGCGCAAGGGTCTGTAACTGGTTAATCCAGTATACCTCTCTCCGCAATAATTGTGTAGTTATGCTCTCTGTTTCACTACCCTGGATTTCCTCTATGACACACCATTTTAAATCGCATATGTTATGTTGGTACTCATAAAAATGTCGAGCGACAGTGGATTCTCCAAATTTTTTTGTTGTCTGTTCTTTTTTATCCCTATTTTCCATAGATCGTTTTTCCTCTTCTTTAGCCATTTTATTTTTATAAAATGTGATCTATGTTCGTTGAGCCTTACCTTGATTTTCCTCATAGTTTGCCCTACATAAGATTTTCCACAGGGGCATTTTAGACATTGTGTGTCACATCCAATGTTTCTTCCAGTTTTTTAAACAGAGAAGTTTCATAAGGAAACCTAGAGATACATTGGAAGGTAAGTTAACCCTTTAACATCTCTAAAATCCCTAACCCTAAACCCAATTGAGGCCGACCTAAATTAAACTGTTACATTTGGGTTGAACTTCTGAAGTGCAATACTACTGATGAGTAGTGCCAATTGGAAATTCCATTTTTAGATTTTGGAATTTATCCTTAACAATAACTGCAACATTTACTGGTGATATAAATCTATATAAGGAAAAGATTTATTTTAAACAGCACAAAAAAACTAAACATTTTGTTTCATATCAGATAATAGTTTATAAAGTGTCTGAGCTATGTATTAAATACATAAATGTGTTATATCTAAGCTATATGTAATCACTGACTGTAAAGCTACAGAGCATTTTAACCCAGATTTCTGGAGAAATTCTGCTTAATACTAAAGTCTTCCAAACTTTCTGTGTTCACAAATGAAAAAAAAGAGGGTTCTCTTAGAATTCTGTTGTCTCGTGCAACTTACAAGTTAAAGAATAAGCATCACTCATTTCGACTATATTTACTGACATACTACTCCATTCATTACTACAATTGGCACCGACTTCTTCCGTATTCCATAGCATGTTAGTATATGGTAAATGTAAATATTGTAAATGTTCCCATCTGATACATTTGCTAAGAATTTCTCTAGTCTAAAGTTCTTAATGAAACCGGTAACCACAGTTCTTGGACACTAATTAAAACCAGACAGCAAGAGACATGAATCCAACAACACTTCTGTGATCTTCCTCTGCTTACACTGCAACACAGACAACATCTGCCCAGAGAATGTGTGTGATTGCTCTGTTAATAAAAACAGCCAGATGTGGATCAGTACCAGACGGAGCGTCCTACACAGCTACCAGTGACCTCACTTCTCAGAAGAATCAAATTGTAAATTACCATCAAAGCCGATGGTATAAACTTCAGTAATCTCCAGTAACGCAAGGCAGTAGGTACACACACAGCTACACCCAGACCAGTTTAGTTAGCTAAAGATACATGTAATCTCCTACAGCTCAGTATCTGGTAATGTTTTAACATACAATGTATGAGAAGGTTTTCATTTTGAGACATTTATGCCAGGTAGATAGGATATGCCAAAATTGTCTGCTGATAGCTGTAGGTCCGACCTCTCAGACCCACATCTAACCTAAAAAAAAAAGGGACCCTGAACTTCTCCATATTTGGCACTCTTCATTCATTTTGGTGAGGGTTCAGGGCTAAACACATTAGTTTGATGGTACTTAAAACTTCCATAGAACAAAACAGAGTGTGTCATGCAGTTTCATAACCACCTCCCCACTCCTGTTTACTAAGAATTAAAATATTAAAATATTGTCCTTCTCTCGCTATGAGAGAACTTTTGTATGGCAGGGCAGACTAATCTCACTTTACTTCATCTGCTATTTATCTCTATATATCTCATTACAAATACTAATGACATCATGATTGCTCTATTGTTTTCTGGACAGGGATAGATAAGATTAGACTAGACTTACTTGAAAATAGGCTAATCTTTTTCTGCACTGAGGAGAGGGGGGGGGGTTCTTCACACTTATTAGGTTAAAGGGGTTTTGCCAGGACGGTGCCTTATCTGCTAAGAGGCAAATGTAAACAAAGCCATGCTGAGCTGAGAGAGGGAGAGACACAGCCAGAGCACAGAGCCTGCATAAGGGTTCGTGTGAAATGTTCACTCAAATAATCAAACTACAACTAGTGGATTCTGTATACAAAAGACAACACCTTTTCTCCACAGCAGCTTGAAAGCTTCTTCATGTTCCCTGTCATCAGATAAAGCAGGGATCTACTCAGATAATCACATTACAACTAGTGGATTCTGTATACAAAACACAACATATTTCTACCCGGTGCCTTGAAAGCTTCTTCAGCTCCCTCTCATCAGATAAAAAGTGTGCTCTGCGCAAGCCCGGCCAGCAGCTCTTGTCAGGTCGTATCTAATAGAAGCTTTTAAGTAACTAAGGGCAGGTAAGGCAGCCTGTAGCTCTCTCAGGCTGCAATTTTTATAATCACATATATTTAGAAAAGTGATTAAATACCTATTTTGGAGGATTCAACGTCAACATTACATCGTGGCAAACCCCCTTTAATGCTGATAATATTTACAGTTCTCAGACCAAAATCGACTAGAAAGAATGACCATTAAGCAATCCTGTCACTGTTGTGCGATCAAAGTTCATAGAAGGGAAGTCAGAGATTAATGTGCATAGGGACACTTTAAAAATTATATTTAAAAAAAAAAACAACCACCCAATTAAAAAAACAATCCATATAAGGCTATGTCTACACTGCACAGAAAAACGTCCGTTTTTTCAGCGTTTTTCGTTTTCTAAAAACGCTGGAAAAACGACTGTAATCATCTCCCACACACTTCTATTGTAAAAACGTCCTGCTGTCTACACTGAGCTTCTTTTTTCTGCTCGTTTTTTTCACTGGTATTTTGCAACATGCTCTAAAAAACGCCAGAGCAGGGCAGAAAATTTACTACAGGAGTCTATGTAAAGCGCCGGACGTCTTTTGGCGCGTTTTCGCGGCGTTTTTTGCCGCGATTTTTCAATGAAAACCCTCCCAGGAGACCCAAGTCCCACCTATAGTGGGTGTAACAAAGGTTATTCATTATCAAATCTGCATACAAGTGTCTGATGTGTCCTTTTTTGTACCTTTTGTAATCAAGAATCATGCTTTGGTCGCTAACGATTTTTGCGCAATTCATATTTTTTTCGCTAAAAATACGTTATTTACAGATTTTGGCGTCAGAATCTGTTTTTTTACAGATTTTGATGCTAAACTCCTTTTCTAAACATATTTTGGTGCTAATAAAGTTACCTTGCTACTGATGATGATAATAAGTTTTTTACAGATTTTGGCGCCAGAATCCATTTTTTACGTTTTTTGGCACTAAAATAATTTTTTTTTTACAGATTTTGGCGCTATTAACACTGTCTCGTCGCTGACGCAAAAAATACGTTTTTTTTACTGATTTTGGCGTAAGAATCCATTTTTTTAGATTTTTGGGCACTAAAATAATTTTTTTTAACTGATTTTGCCGCTAATAACGTTATCTCGCTTCTGACGGCAAAAATACGTTTTTTACGCATTTTGGCACAAAAATACGTTTTTTTACGTTTTTTGGTACTAAAATAATTTTTTTTACAGATTTTGGCGGCAATAACGTTATCTCGCCTTTGACGCTAAAAATACGTTTTGTTTACGGATTTTGGCGCAAAAATACGTTTTTTTTGCATTTTTTGACACTAAAATAATTTTTTTTACTGATTTTGCCGCTAATAACGTTATCTCGCTTCTGACGGCAAAAATACGTTTTTTACGCATTTTGGTGCAAAAATCCGTTTTTTTACGTTTTTTGGCAATGAAATAATTTTTTTTACAGATTTTAGCGCCAATAACGTTATCTCGCCTCTGACGCCAAAAATAAGGTTTTTTATGGATTTTGGCGCAAAAATACGTTTTTTTTACGTTTTTTGACACTAAAATAATTTTTTTTTACTGATTTTGGCGCTACTAACGTAATCTCGCTTCTGATGCCAAAATACGTTTTTTATGGATTTTGGCGCAAAAATCAGTTTTTTTACGTTTTTTTGACAAATAATTTTTTTTTTACTGATTTTGGCGCTAATAACGTTATCTCGCTTCTGACGCCAAAAATACGTTTTTTACGGATTTTGGCGCAAGAATCCATTTTTTTATGGCTTTTGGGGCAAAAATCCGTATCTTTACAGATTTTGGCGCTAATAAAGTGATCTAGCTTTTGACGCAAATAAATAAATTTTTTACGGATTTCGGCGCCAGAATCCGATTTGACGGGTTTGGGGGCTTAGTTCAATATCTTAAAAAATGTTGGCGCTAATAAACTGATCTCGCTTCTGACACTAAAAAATTTTTTTTTTTTACGGAATTTGGCGCAATAATGGGTTTTTTGGGAGTTTGGCGCTAAAATCCTTTTCTTTACAGATTTTGATGCTAATACAGTTATCTTGCTGTATGGAAAGATAATGTGGATTTATGTGGATTTTGGTGCAAGAATCTGGTGCAAAATTTAATAAAGCAGTAGCACGCAGCAGCAGCACACAAAGGAAAATGTACTCACAATGGCTACAGTGATCTAAAGGAAGTGACTACTTAACATGTTAACTCCACCTGTACGGTGTAGCTTACATCTAATGGCTTAATTTGTGCATACATTAAAAAGCAGAGCAAAGACGCTCCAAAAAAACGCTCCAAAAAACGCTCCAAAAAACGGAAAACGCACCAAAAAACGGACGTTTTTTCAGCTGCTTTTGACAGGCAGTGGACAGAAAACTCAGTTTCATGAACGTTTTTAGTAATTCATTTTCAGGTCGTTTTTTGTCCATTGCAGTGTAGACATAGCCTAATAGTCGCATATTGCTTATTGTCAATATGTAAAAACTAAAATTTTGATCGTAGTGTCCCTTTAACTATTCTTATAATTAATTAGCCAACAATAAACTATGTGAGGTTCATAAACCAAATGGTGGTAAAAATTGTAATTATCTGTAATGAGACTCTACACATTGGTCGAGGCTTACTACAGACATAGCGAGAAACATAACGTAAAAAAAAGCTGCCCACTATCTCAGGACAGTATATTACAGAGCAGAAGGCACTAAGCTAAAGAATTCTGTGGAAAAAGATTCAGGGGGACATGTCTGAAAACTGTCTTGGTCTAAGACTTTTGTTGTTGCCCATAGCAACCAATCAGCGTTCCCCTTTCATTTCATATAGAGCTCTGAAAAAATGAAAGGGGCACTCTGATTGGTCGCTATGGACAACAAGAGAAATTTCAATGAATATGTTAAGGGGGACATGTCTGAAAACTGTCTTGGTCTAAGACTTTTCTTTTTGCCCATAGCGACCAATCTGAGCGCCCCTTTAATTTTTTTGAGAGCTCTATATGAAATGAAAGAGGAACACTGATTGGTTGCTATGGGCAACAACAAAAGTCTTAGACCAAGACAGTTTTCAGACATGTCCCCCTCAATGTATTCATTAAAATTTCTCTTATTCTGACTTTAGGAGTCCAGTGGGCAGTTTAATTCAATGATGTACAGCCTTGTATGAGTGTGCCTGCAGAAATAGTTGTCAGTGACTCATTAGGACCATGCATCCTCAGGATAAACAGGGGAATAAATTAATGGATGACATGTTATACTAAATATTTAACATACAGGCAGTCCCCAGGTTACAGACGGGATAGGGACTGTAGGTTTGTACTTAAGTCGGAACAGGTATATTTATTAAATGTAACTCCAGCACAAAATGGATAGTGCAAGGAAGAGTTTTTATATTTGTTTTGCTGTCTGTGTCCCTGTTAAGAAGATTTCACCTCATGTGCTGCTGTGGCATGCTGGAACTTATCATTCCACAGCTACTATCTGCTGTGAAACAAGGAACTACAAATGCCAACATGCCCCATAAGTCTCCGTTTGTACCTAAGGAACAGATGTAAGTCGGAATGGGGCAAGTCGAGGACTGCCTGTATTAATTTTGACTATTATCTTGTTTTAAAGAACACACTAACTCACAGTACTATTTAGAATTTGTGGGTTGATACTTGAAATTGAACACTGATATGCTAATACTATCAGTTTAGCTCAGATATAGTACAGAAGGGCAGACTACTGATAGTGTAAAGGATACACATACTAGAATACTAGCAAATTATACAGACACTGAAGACTTCTGGGGGGTGTCAAGTCAAAGTTTGGAAAAAGCCGGCAGAATTGTGAAAGCAACTCTAGAGGTAGAGAGGCAAGATGTAATTCATAGTCAGTAGACAACAAAATGTATAAATCTTTATAAAAGTTACTCAACATTTTATGTAGATAAAGTGTAAAATGGTTATTCTTTACTTTGAGAGCTTGACGTTTCATCCCAATCCTTAAGGCATGTTCACACGGCTTAAACTGGGCCGTATTTCGGTCCGTAATTACGCGCCGAAGTGCGCCAATTACGGGCCGAAAACGGCCCATTCATTACGGTAATTCACAGTTCTCATAGAGAACTATGGATTACGTCTCCTCTCCCCGCCCGTCGAAGCCGCCGGGCGGGAAGATAATTGACATGTGAATTTCTAGCCGCAAATACGCGCCGCTAGCAATTCAAGTCAATGGGCCGGCGAAGTGCCGGCCCCCTGCTCAGTCCCCCGCTCCCGCCCCGCCCCCGGTCACACGGCGTAATTGCGGGGCGTAATTACGCCCTGCAAATACACCGTGTGAACATAGCCTTACTCCGCTGCATTTTTTACGTTAATGCTGACCTCATGCTTTATGTATTTCTGTTTTTGTATGTGTATTTGTCTATATATATTGTGTTCGTTCCACTAAGGTAATCAGTGTTTTGAGTAAGGTTTTAGTCAGCCAAATAAAGGACACTGCTATACTGTTACTCACATGCAGATCATGTGAGTAAAATAAAAGAAAGCCTAGATGGAATAAAATTGGGAGCTACTATGTACATTTGGAAGTACTATTGTTGAAAAACCACGAGCGACATGTATGAATGGGGCTGCGCCTTTTTTTGGCGTGCGTCGTGAAAAACAAACTGTCGTAGCCTTGTTATATAGATGCAATTTGCGCCAGACACGACACTTTTGAATGTGCCAAAGACATGGGGGAGTTGGCACCAGGATTGTTTGCTGTGCCAGAAATATGCCAAAGTTTGGCACGAACCTGTCGAACAAATTCTGGAGCATACACTCTATGGGCGGCATGTTTACATGCCAAATTTCATGCCATAATAAAAGCCTAGAATGCGCCTGATTTATGAACCCGCTCTACAGCAGGTCATAAATCAGGCGCATTCTAGCCCTAAGATGACATATCTGGCTCAGGTAAACCCCTTTGAAAGTGGTTTATCTGTTCCAGCAGTAATGCGCCTAGAAATAAATCTATAGCTTTGTACAGTTCTAGTGCATCCCACCTCCCGCATGCCCCCCAAAATCAGGCTCATTACAAAGTGCCGCGGGCGCTACGTAATGCGTCTAATAATGGCGTGCGGGAGGGATTTGAGTGAAGCAAACGGGGCTGCGCTGGATATCGGGCTGAAAAGACGGCAAATATCTGGCGCAGCCCCACAAAGCCGCCCTATGTGCCTATGTTTGGCACATAGATTGTGCAACTCTTTCATACATACTGTCAGATCATACATTATTAAAAACAGGTAGAATTGGCAAGTCGGTGCCAGGTTCATACATGTCGCCCAATGACTATATGTTCTGTACTCTTAAACTATGTATCTGAGTACATACATACATACACTATTTATTTTTTTTAGGTACAGGGCAGTGGCATCCTGGAACCGGGTTCAAGGAAATGGAATCACTCTTATCACTGCAATTGAAATTATGTGACTCTGGGTTCTTTCTTTGGTCCGTGCAATCCCTGAAGCTATTGGATTTGTCATGATACCATTTGAATATCGAGGAGAACATTTCCGAACTTGCATGTTCAATGCTACATCACCATTTATGGAGGTATGTGTATGTACTATATATTATGTTCTGGTTTAAATGCATTCTTAATCATAATTTTTCATCAAGGAGGAGCTATGGTGCTGTTTCGTGTGGGGCTCTGGCTGGGTTTCCATTCTTTCCTAGAAGCAATGCTTTCCTCCATAATTTGACATGTGATTGCCACATTTTTTTTAACTTATGAGCTTGCATAGAACCTCTAAGAAAAAAAAAAAATGTTCCAATCTAAAAAGTAGGCACACAAAAATACAGTAGAGGTCAATGACACACTATGGATGCTGTATTTATAGTTGCCTTGGGTGATTATACTTCAGGTTGATTATACATTGGATTTACATGCACACTACAGGCTTTGCGATTTCACCAGTCTTGATCTGGAATATAAATGTAGGTAAGTGACTTGTGTTCTGAATGGGGCAGACACATTCTGAGTGAGCTCCCTCAGCCACCACAGGAATCTCAGCAATGGCTACCAAAGAAATTCAGCTACCTCAGAGTATATATCTCTATCTTCTCCAAGTTCCCCTGTTTCTAGCAAAGGCTGCTCTTACCTGCAAAAATATAGAATCAGCATATGCAGCCTACGAAAAAACCTTGGCCTCAGGTTAAGCATCATTCCCTGGCATGGCTTCTGAAGCTGACCGTGAATCAGAGTACTGTAAGACTACCTAGTTACCATGGACCGTAGAAGACCAGAAAGTATCTCCTCCTCATCACACAAATGATGTAACAGAGTATCAACCAGGTCAGTCAAAAGCAGTGTCAGGAAAAAGCTGAGAATCTGTCACTACACCTTACACTACATATTACGTTATCAGAAGGAAAATGTTGAGCTTATCCCCTTAGCTCCCTTTCTTCCATGGGAATAAATGACCGCACTTCATCAGAGGGGAAAGCAAAAAAAAATGCTTGTAGAAAGTTTATCACTGAAATACAAGCCGTGAAAAAATTTAGGACTTATACAAATCCTGTCCTAAATTTGGTGTTCTCCATGAGGTCTGAGGGCATTCCTGGGAAACGATGTTGGCGTTACCAGAGTGGGGGCTAAAAAATCTCCCAAATTACAAATGAGATAGTTAGCAAGTATGGTTAAGCCACTTACCTGCCACCTATTAAATACCTGTTGCTGCTCTCCTATGTTGCAGTTTCTATTACATTTTAGTTTCATTGATACATAAGTGTCTCTTGGTTTACTACCTTAGATCTCTAACCCTATTTAACTGTAATAGTTTGCAAAATTAGCTAAAAAATAAGGCTGAGGAGGGAACTGTCAATAGATTTATGGCACTTTTGTGCTCACGTCGTATGCGACTTTTCTCTACTCTTGGCACTTTTGAAAAGTTTCAAGAAAAAATGATAGGGTTAAAAGGAAGACAGGGCCAACATGTTTCTGACAGATTGTATAAATTGAAACTACAAATCAACACCAGCTCAAAGCACATAGCAGGCAAAGTTTTTTTTCTGTCAGATCATCTAAGATACAGCTGTCGATAAATTGGCAAAATGCACACAAACCTTAGCTTAAGACTGGCATATGAAATGCTAGTGTTAATGAAACACATTTTAAACTTCTTCTCATCCCCATTTTACCAGTTAAGATTACTGTATTCTTATCCCAGTTTCTCAAATGGGAGTTTATTAACCTTACTTTAGAGCATGATATGGGTTATAGTATAGATAATAAAGAAATGTCCCTTTCAGGGACCAGTCAGTGGCACACAAACAGACACAAACAGAGTGAGGCCCTGATACTGGTCCCAACCACTGTCCCTGCCTTTTGGGGTGCCCGACTCCTTAATAGGTCGGCCCCAACCAGAAGACTAGGAGCTACACTAATTAAGTGCAGACACAGGACACAGACAAACAAAGATAGAACACAATAAAGAGGGGTCAGACTAGCCAGGTCAATACCGGTAGGGAGCAGAAGTACAAAATCACTGAGAGAAAGAGAAGTCAGTAGCAGAGCAGGGTCAGAATACCGGTCGGGCGCAGCAGTACAAAATCACTAAGCGAGAGAGAAGTCAGTAGCACAGCAGGGTCAGATACCAGAAAGTAATACAGAAGGCAAAACTAGCAATATGCAAAATGACCTCTATAGCAGGCAAAGATGGAAGAGAAGTGATCCTTTAAATAGGGAACCAAGGAAGGCAGAATTGAGGTCATAGGTGGAAAGAAACACCAGACCGGATAGGAACAGAAGGTTGTCAATCAAAAGGAGAAAACATTTAACTCAAAGAGTGCTGGAGGATTCCTGGCCAGGGCGTTGGCCAGAAATCAATCAAGCAAACAGTGAGGAGAACACAGTTCACACTAGTGAATACAATTCCAAGCATCATGTAAGAAACCAGGGTTTCCGTCGCAACGGCCGCGGTCGGCGACCAGAGCCCAAAGCTGAGGCTCTGTCAGGCATGATCATGACAGTACCCCCCCCCCTTTAGGAGGGGCCACCGGACCCTCACCAGACCCCCTTGGTTTAGTGTGATGGGCTTGACCAATTTTTCCCTTTTTAGGCTTGGGAGCACAATTTGCTAGAGGGACTTGAAGACGGAGGTATTTTGGTCTGGGTCGGCATTTTTTATTGATTTGTTTTAGTTGAGCATTTTTAAGAGTCTTATGACTCCTAGCCCAGACTGTGCACAGTCGATAAACGATGGATTCTATTTTGGTTTCACAACCTGTAGTGGCAGAGTACATGAGATGGGAATCCTCCTCATAGCAAAGGGGAGACAGCTTAGACGGAGCAGAACTCTGTGAATCAGTAGTCAGGAACACTACTTCCGGAGAAAGAAAATTTTCAGGTTCCTTACTATACAAATGCTTTAGTTCTTGCTTCGGGACAGACAAGTTAAGCTTTGCCCCCGGAGTGAGGTCTATAGTACAATCATCAGGCTGGTGCGGAGGCAGATTATCGGCAACATCTCTATCTAAGACGTCAGATTTACATTCATAAATATCATGAGTATTAATCACAGCACACACCAAGGGATCAACACTCTTCAAATGAGAACCACATGAGTCGCCCCATTTGATCAGCTCAGTGGTCCTCCAGTCAAACACAGGATTATGGAGGCGGAGCCAGGGCAAGCCAAGAATAATATCCGCAGCAAGTTTCTCCATGACAAAAAACGAAAGTTTTTCCGTATGCGAACTGCCAACATTCAAAGTTATCTCAGCAGTACGAAATTTGATTCTTCCCCCGATTAGGGAGGTAGAATCTACTCCTGAAACAAAAAAGGGAGAACTCAATGAAAGTAGTTCCAAACCCAAGGCCTGGACTACAGGCATACTAATAAAATTAGCAGCAGCACCTGAGTCAATCATAGCTTGACAAGCAAAATTCTTAGAATTAGAGACCAAGGATACAGGCAAAAAAAAACTTATTACCATAGTTAGGAGGTACCAGTATACCCAAGTTACCTTCCTGGAAATTACTCGGGCGTTCTGCGTTTCCTTGAGGTGACTTGGGCCTAGTCGGACAGTCTCTCAGGAAATGGTCGGGTTTTCCGCAATAAAAGCACAAGGCATTCTCCAACCGATGTCTCTTCCTGGTGGCAGCAGATGTAAAACCCAACACCATGGGTTCTTCTTCAGGAGTAGGTGATGAGGATAGAAGAGGAGAATTTTCAGAGAAGGTAGCAGAAGGTTTTACAGAAAAATTTTGCTTGAATTGAAAAGTCGACCCCCCTTGTTTTTCCCTGCGTCTCTCCCTCAGTCTTCTGTCAATGGTCACAGCTAGAGTCATAAATTCATTTAATGTGTCAGGGGTTGGATGGCTGACCATAGCATCCTTTACCGCATCAGATAGACCTTGTCTGAAGAGGGTTTTAAGGGATTGGTCAGACCACCCGGTCATAGCACATCATTGGCGGAACTCAGAACAATATTCTTCGGCCGAGCGGCGGCCCTGCTGAATAGATAGCAGGTGAGTTTCTGCCCATGCCACACGGTTGGGATTATCGTAGACATAACCTAAAGCCTGAAAAAATCTGTCAATTGAACTCCACTCCGGGGCTTCAGGGGGCATAGCTAGTGCCCAATCCTGAGGTGGGCCCTGGAGGAGAGACACCACAACCGCTACTTTTTCTGCCTCAGTGGGAAAGTAGTTAAAGCGAAAAAACAGGTGACAGGATTCCCTGAAAGTTCGGAACCTGTCGGGATTGCCATCAAAGCGATCTGGTAAAAGCATCTTAGACTTGTAACGGATGCTGGGATTCACAAAGGCAGGGGCAGATACGGACACAGACGGAGCGGCAAGTCCAGGTACTGGGGTTGTTATGGCGTCCAAACGCTGCGAGATTTGATTTATAAGTCCCGCCATGCCCTGGAATTGGGTTGTCAACTCCTCTAGGCGGTCAGTGACCGACAAGTCGGTACTCATGTTGAACCGCCGGGAGGGTTGACTGGGGTATGGGCCTGCTATAATGTCAGGGACCAGTCAGTGGCACACAAACAGACACAAACAGAGTGAGGCCCTGATACTGGTCCCAACCACTGTCCCTGCCTTTTGGGGTGCCCGACTCCTTAATAGGTCGGCCCCAACCAGAAGACTAGGAGCTACACTAATTAAGTGCAGACACAGGACACAGACAAACAAAGATAGAACACAATAAGGAGGGATCAGACTAGCCAGGTCAATACCTGTAGGGAGCAGAAGTACAAAATCACTGAGAGAAAGAGAAGTCAGTAGCAGAGCAGGGTCAGAATACCAGTCGGGCGCAGCAGTACAAAATCACTAAGCAAGAGAGAAGTCAGTAGCACAGCAGGGTCAGATACCAGAAAGTAATACAGAAGGCAAAACTAGCAATATGCAAAATGACCTCTGTAGCAGGCAAAGATGGAAGAGAAGTGATCCTTTAAATAGGGAACCAAGGAAGGCAGAATTGAGGTCATAGGTGGAAAGAAACACCAGACCGGATAGGAACAGAAGGTTGTCAATCAAAAGGAGAAAACATTTAACTCAAAGAGTGCTGGAGGATTCCTGGCCAGGGCGTTGGCCAGAAATCAATCAAGCAAACAGTGAGGAGAACACAGTTCACACTAGTGAATACAATTCCAAGCATCATGTAAGAAACCAGGGTTTCCGTCGCAACGGCTGCGGTCGGCGACCAGAGCCCAAAGCTGAGGCTCTGTCAGGCATGATCATGACAGTCCCATAATTATTTGGGCACATCTCTGTCACAAAGTTCTTACAATATGCAAATAAGCTCTAGGGAAGAGAGTTATGTCTATCAAAGATGGCACCAAACATAGCTTTCCACCCTGAAACTTATTTGCATGTTCTATTTTCCCAGGTAGCATTGCAAGGCTATGTTCATATGGCTTATTTTGGGACACATTTTGACACGTATTTCACGGCATACTGCACTCTAATACGAGCGAAATGCGCCCCAATCATTACGGTAATCCACAGTTCTCATAGAGGACTATGGATTACACTTCCTCTCGAGCTCCCGAAGTCCCGGCATAATTGCGGGGCATACTGTACAACCTGCAATTAGCCATGTGAACATAGCCTAAATATCCCTATAACTTTATGATACTGTCTTTGAAAATAAACTTTACCCCCTTTAGCCACACAATATTTACAAAAGTATTTATAGCTTTACAATGTTAAACATCTTGCTAATGTTATGTTTCCTTTGTTAGAATTTATTTTACTTTCTATTTGTAAATGATTCTCCCATATCATCTAGGGGTTCTGTTCTCTCTTAAATGGAGAAGGGTTTTTACTGATTATAAGAAACCTGGGCCAGGTTATGTCTATGAAACACACATTTATCTTTCGTGCCGAAATACATGCCGAAATATGCCAAAAACAATGTTCTAGACAATCCTCCTAAACTGCAATGTAAAATACATGCCATCATTCACACGACACGTATTTTACTCTGGAAATTTTTGCCTCACCTGGATGGAATTGACATGTCCGTTCTTTCAAGCATATACATGCCACAAAATGATAAAATATAGGAGACAGAAATCTGCCTAGGGCACCATGCATCATGTTCGTATTGGAACTACGAGCTAGCAAGCGCGTAATTTCAACAAGCAACAAATGCATTTTGCATTGGTCAAAAGTACGTGACAAAAATACACCGTGTGAACATAGGATTTTTTTTCTCAACAAATCACAGAAAAGTCAAAGTGAAACTGGCTATTCTACTAAATTATTCCTTCTCTTTCTAAAACACTCAAGAAATAGGGATGTTTTTGTATCCTATCCCTAGTAAAGTGTAGTTGGCCTATAAAGTCTTTATCAGAGATTCTCTAATTAAGTTAATGCTAAAAACAATGTGGAAAATAGAATTCTCCATCAAGAATTAAGTAACCAACTATCTCTGACTAGACATCTCACAAATTGATTAATGATGTTAATATACATCTAAAAGCCTTACAAATCCTTCTCAGTAGAATGTAAAATGGATTCATATAGAATGGATAACATATTAAAAGTACATCAATAAAATGGACAATCTATTGGCTGGGAAATTTAGAGCTTGAGCCAAACGAGCTCTGCCTTTCAGATTCCAGATTATTGCAGCGAAGTCACCCCAGATAACATATACATATGTTTTTATACATTTTATGTCATTACCCTCCTTACCTAATAAAGCCTCAGCAACTTTAGGAGCAGAGGATATAGAAGTGGCAATCAAAGAACTTGAAGTTGAAAAAGCCCCTGACCCATTAAGGACTCTAACAATTTAACAAACATTGATCTTAAAATATGTATTTTCAAACCAAATTTTATTTTCTCTAATCTCTCTTACTGTCTATAAAGAAAGGGGGTTGTTCCCTTCAGAGGCCCTGATAATATTTGACAAAATGTATACATATTATACCTTGTGCACTCTTCTGAAATACCCAATATATTAGCCTAAGATATGGAATAGACACTCTTTGCTGTGTTGTCTAACTTTGGTTTCAAATGGCTTGAAATAACAGCACTGAAAATGCTCTGTGATACATCAACAGGATATCTAAAACTCCCCAGCTTGTATGGAAATACAATATCAAATAACTATGCACACAACAAGGGTGCCTCCTGTCACCTTTAGAAATTTTCACCTACATTGGAGCCCAGGGTTGGTTAAATGAGGAGGGGTGGAAGAGGATTCCAGCGTCAACATTTGAAGCTCAAGTGAACTCCATGCCCAAGACATTTAAGGCAGTGCTGGAAAATATTGGGAAATATTTATAGTTTGGGCACAGTTTGTCCATTTTCACTTAGGGGTGTACTCACTTTTGTTGCCAGCGGTTTAGACTTTCATGGCTGTGTGTTGAGTTATTTTGAGGGTACACCAAATTTACACTGTAAACTGACTACTTTAGATTGTATCAAAGTGTCATATGTTCAGTGTAGTCCCATGAAAAGATATAATATAGTATTTACAAAAATGTGGTGATCTAGGGCAGTGAAACAATTAAAGCAGGGGTGGGATTAAAATTCTTGACTACATGTTCCCTACTTGAGAAATGGATTCCTGTGGTTTAAAGAACTGCAGGACATTATTCCTACTCCTAAAAATCACTGCATTCCTGTTGCCAAGTCCGGTTAAAACTTACTGTTGCCAAGTCTGGTTTTTACTATGTGAAGCTACAACTTCTAGTATGATATGAAAGAATGAGAAGGGTATGCTGGAAGTTGTTTTAAAAAACTAGAATTCTGCAGACTAGTGTTGCTCGAAATACTCTCTTTTTGGTTCGAGAACAGTTTGGCTAAAATCATAATATTCAAGTTAAGGATGTTGCAAACCCAAGTTCTATTAAAGACTATGAGGGAAAACTTTAGCACATATTTATTATCTGTCATTTAGAAGCCACCTGCAGCAGCAAAATGCCGCCAAAATGCATAGGAACACCATCAGACATCTGGGGCACATCTTTGAAACCACAAAGTTAGAGTTAGGATTGGTCTTAACTGTACCTTACCCCTGAGTTCCCAAGATGTGCCTCAGATGTTCCAGAGAGATTGGGTTAACTTTTTGGGCAATTTTTGCTAAAATTTTATTCTGGCGAACCCGAATCAAATTACTGAAATTTGCAACACTACTGAAGACCTTACAAGTGGACAATGTAGGTGTAACTGTACAGCCGCACAATTCTCTCTACAATCAAACTAATTAATTCTGGATTGTTCTTACAGAGTATAACACAAAGAGGCAATGTTAGTTAGGCCAATGAGCCCCCCAGGCCTAGGGACCTGGTCACAGCTGTGATTGCTAAGACCTCCTATAGCTATACCACTGATGCTTCTGTGCATATCATAAACCTATAGATTAACTGTACATACTGTAAAGTGGAAGTTCTCCACTGTGCAGTCCTTTTGGGGACAAGTTTAAAGGTTTATCAACTAACTGTTTATATTCCCATTCCCATAGGGAAGGGGAATATGAATCTGCTACTGAGGGATAGTATGAGTCTATTTTATCAACTACCTGTTTAGCAAACATTTTGAACTTACACTGTCTGAGATGCTTATGGGAGATAGAAATCCAGGTACAAACCGTAAAACTCAATGGTTTATTCGGTTTAGAATCCACAGAATGAACAAATTTGTCCATTCAGAGTATACAGATAGTGTGGACAATTCTTCCTCACACAGGAGGGAAACTGTAACTGTATAATGTCACATATATTTCTATATAAAAAGCAATAAACATCCCATTGTAGATCTAATATAACACAAACAAAACAAATGGGTTATTTTTCTGGAAGTGTACAGAAAGTGGAAAGAACTATTCAGTCTCCATGCAAAATAGTGCCAGGAAATGTTATACAGAATTGCGGTTCCATCTCCAACTAGTCAGACATTTCAAAGGGAGTTGTAGGCGATAATGGGCCCATATGTTTTCAAATCTTGAGATATTATCTCCTATTTTGGCATTATTGGCGACATGTATGATTTATGGCGCATAGACGCCAATTTTGAAGTGCTTAAGAATAGTGTAGAATGTGCCTGATTTATGAACCCGGTCTACTACAGGTCATAAATCAGGCGCATTCTAGCGCTAAGATGACAATTCTGGCTCAGGCAAACCACTTGGAAAGTGGTTTACCTGTTCCAGAAGTAATGCGCTATAAATCTGTAGATCATATGGTTCTAGTGCGGCCTGCCTCCCGCATGCCCCCCGAAATCAGGCGCATTACAAAGTGCCGCGGGATGTGGGGCTGAAAAGATGCCAGACTTCTGCCGCCGGTCCGTTAACACGTCGCCCTAAGTTTCTTTTGTATTGGAATTTTGTTAATCTGTGCCTTAAAGGGGTTTCACTTCAGGCATTGATTTCATATCAATAGGATATGTTTTTAAAGTCTGATAGGTACTGGTACCAAAACCTTTCGGTTCTGAGAAGTGGTCGGGACTCTCCCACTGAAATGAATGGGAGTTCTGGGAATGGGAATTTATATGGCCTCCTCCAGGTCTTAGCTATTTGATGCAGATGTACATTGTCATAAACTGAAGTAATATGTAAACTTCATTAGTAAAGACATGTTGGTTTATCCAAAAAACTAACTTCTAGAGAAAGTGGTAACATTTTCCCAGTATGCTGTGTTTCCTGCTAAATACAGTTCTTCAGAATTGTGTACATTTTGGGCAAATCTACTATAAATGTAGGTAGGAATCTCTGTCTATACTACCCCTAAACTGCACAATGAGGATATGAGAGTAAGAGGCCTATCTACAATTTATAGGGCCCCATTCCAATATGAGACTTACCACTATTACCTGATGACAAAAAGTTAAAATAGCAGCATAGGTAGCAATAATTAAAGGTATGGATTATAGCGCCGTAATTCAGAAAACCCACATAACAGTGCTAGGTAGCCGAGAACCACCAATTTATTATTCCCTAAAAAAGGAAAAAAATATCAGGTTTATTTGTTGCACAGCCACATATAGACAGCGTCACTCCCAAATAGCCACACAAGTTTGCTGGTAGTGTTGTAGTTTTACCAGCAAACTTGTTCTACTATTGGCCATTAAATGTAGACATAGTGTGGTTCGTATGTGGCAACTACAGTGTGTAAACCTGCCTTAATCTAATATAACTTAAAGGGAATGTCTCATCAAAAATGACTTATTGTTTAACTCCCATTTTTATGTTCAACACATTTTTTAAGAATTTTTTGTTATTTTTTTTTATTTTCCATATCACTATCAATTATTTTTAATAATTCTTATGTCCTGCAGTTTTCACTTTGGCCACTAAGCCTAATAATAGTGACACTTCCTGTTCGGTAGAGAAAGATTTTCAGTTGTCTGCTCATTATCAGCTCCAAGAGGGTCAAATTGAAAGGAGACACCAGTGTGAATAGATAACACATGATCCACCAGTCACAAGAGGAAATAGTCACAGTTCACCCTTTCACCTCCCTGCACACTGATTTCTTCCCAGGTCACAGAGCATGGTTAGAAACTCTCCTATAGAAGTGAATGGGACTGAGTCAGTCTTAAGTCTCCTATGTGCATGAAGCTGCTGTAAAGCATCTCTCTGACTGCTGTTAAAGCAGTGCAAACAAGGCCTAGTGGCCAAAGTGAAAACTGCAAGACTTAAAGGGGTTGTCTCACTACATTGATCCATCTCACCTCAGTCCTGTTTTCTTGGTTTCATTTTGCATTCAGGGGCGGGTCTACTGGCTTCTACTAGGCTGCAGTAGAAGCCAGGTCTGTAGCTATAGCAACCAGTGCTGGCAGCCTATCAGGAGAGATCAAACAGGTCTGTAGCTATAGCGACCTGAGGAGCTGATGCAGCCTGTACAAGAGGGGATATCTGGGAATAGGTAGGAAACTGTTAATGGACATATATTGCAAAGTGACTTGTTTTCCCAAGATCTTTAACATAAAAAGCAATCATTGTAGTGAGACAACCCCTTTAAGAATTATTAAAAAATATTGAAAGTGATATGAAAAATTTAAAAAAAAACAACCAAAAATTCCTAAAAAAAACGTGTTTAACATGAAAATGGGAATTAAACAAGGACTCATTTTTTGATCACTCATTCCTTTAACAAAAATATTCAAAAATAAATTTAACTTTTAATGAAACATACAGCCAAAGTTATAATTGAGAGGTTTAAATAAAAGCAAATTAATTTGTTAAACTGGCCCAGTCACAGTCTTGACCTAAATCCCATTGAGAATACATTCAACACATTAAACATTGTGACGTTTAAAAATGAGACACCGTTCAAGGGGTATTAAGACTTGTGCAACCCCCTATAGTTATACAGAAAGTCATAACATCAGTCGTGCATAGTATACTATAAAAGTGAGACATTTTCTTCAAAGTTTCCAGCAAGGTCTCATTGCTTGCATTAATGTAGTTAACAATATCACTAGCACAGTGGTCTTTTTGCCTGCAGTAATGTAGCTAACAATATCATTAGGTTTTTAAGTTCCATTTTAAGAAGAAGCATAGGCTTAAGGAGCTAAACCAGGAAAGTGCACTTCCCACATTGTGGATGACAATAGTGTGAATTTGTAATGATTTATTAGGAACATGAAAGGTAGTTTATACTCCTTTGTAATGTTTAATAATTTGAAAGTACAAATAACTAACTCAACAAAGTTTGCTTTGAAAATGTAATAGCAAGTTTAATTCTGCACTGCAACACCCATCATAAAAGATGACTAATAATTCACTTTATATTGTTTTATGTGCAGTGTATATATCAGAGAACATCCTATGCTACAGTTTAATGTGTATAACTTTTAGTCACATAAATTGCATCATCATCTAAAATAGAAAAATATGTAGTCCCAGAGAACACCCAAAACTATTATACAAATTTAGTAACATGCTTAATGAGAACATCCATGAAACAGTATCGATCTCCTGTGAATGTCCTGATTGCATCTTTGGTTAAGTATCTATATTTTCACTATGTATCTATGTTGACCATACTTTATCATGGATGTTCTCATTAATCATGTTACTGAATTTGTATAGTAGTTGTGAGCATTCTCTGGGACTACATATTTTTCTATTTTAGATGATAATGCTATTTTTGTATATTTGGCCTGATTTTGAATGAATTGTCAATAAAATTTTCATTTTTATTTGATCTACTGCGTTGGTTTTTGTTTGTAGGTATGAAAGGTATGATACAACGCTTGAATTATGTTAGATTTGATTATTATGTGCTGATGGATTTTGAGGGCTAGATTGTACACACAGATTAGCTAATAGCTGCTATACTAAATGATTTAGGTAATACAAACCAATTGCAAAAGTGCTTATTATTACTGTCCCTATCACTACAGATATGATCTGCATTTAGTATAGCTGCTATACTAAATGATTTAGGTAATACAAACCAATTGCAAAAGTGCTTATTATTACTGTCCCCATCACTACAGATAAGATCTGCAACATGTGATTATACGCAGAGAGCTCAATACCCATGCTCTGCCTCTGCTATTGGTTTGGGAGCTACAGTCACTGCTCTTCCTCTGGCAGCAATACAGCAGAGAGCAGAGTGGATATATACAGAACAGAGCAACTCTGCACAGTAGGATGGGGACTAGTATATTCTAATATTCTAAACCTGTGCTTCAGATTCATGAATGCTGTATAGCGAAAAACAAAACACAAGACGGGGCGCCCCTACCGGTTTATCCGATCGGTATTTGCGGAGAAAAGCCCTCCCCCTTCACATAATCCAGTCGGAAGAATGAACGTGTTTTATATTTTTCGGACCGCCGGCAGGGACTTCTGCACGGTTTTTCCATAGAGGCCCGTTTTAAACGTTTTCACCCGGTTTGCAGATGGTTTTCAAAACTGTCTGAAAAACCGGGTGCAAACCCGCACCATGGGCACAAGACCTAATATATTTCTCAGATTCATGAATGATACACTTAATTTTTCTTGTTCAACTGGCAATTCTCCAATTGATTGCCTGATTTTCCCACAGGCCGCTGATTGGCTATTAAAAGTTTGGGTCTGGCCAAATCGTCCAGACACAAATACAAAGCACAACCCTAGAACATTCCTGGTTTCATGACATAAACTACATTTCTGGACAGGTGTAATGACTTTTTTGAACTTCCATCTCTGCTGCAGTGACCTCAGGCACCAAAAGGACAGGCTAATAAAAAGAGGTATATAGGCCATAAATTCTTTAGATACCAGTGTTTTCTAGATAAAACAAAGAGGAAAAGCAAACACGTACCTGTTTTTGTAAATTATACATTTAATATATTGACGGTGTCAATTTCAAGACCTAAGAGTCAAATGTGGTCCACCGCATCATTTTATGTGGTCCACAAGAGCTTAAACACAATGGACAATGATGGACAAGGTCTGATGAAGGAGGACCGGCTCTCCACTTTCCCCAGAGGACGCAGCCAGTGCTTGGCAAGTGTCAGGATGGCAGCAGAGGGAATGGTTGCCATCTCTGATTCTGAGCTCTGATTGACACGTCGACACTGCTTTGTTCAGTACCTCTAAGACGGTGGCAATGCTCTGACAGCCCTACCCAGGCCTCCAGGCAGCCTCCAAGGAACACTGAGGGCAACCATAATATTGATGTGGCCCTTGGTAAAAATTTGTTTCACACCCCTGATGTAACATATACAGTACATTTTACAGACAGTGATCAATGAGTTGTGTTAGGAAACAGAATTACAGAAGTAGATCGCATGTATATGTATCATATATGGTCAAGCATTTCACTAGCTTTGCCTCAGATGCTTGTAGAGTAATTTTCTTAGTTGATCACGTTCTTTTAACTGTTGTTCAACAGCACTTACGGTATCTCTCTTTGAAATCTGCATGCTAGGCTTTCAGGAGTATCGTGGTACACAAGGAAGCATGCTTTAAATGCACTCTTCCTGTTGAAAATTGTTAACATCTGGACCTGCGGGGAAAACAAAAGCACTTTTATTCTTCTCAGTCCAGCCCTGATGTAAGATGAGAGGGACGCCCTGTTTAGTACCCATATTTAATCAGTCGCAGGCCTTCTCAGAAATGTATTCTTTCAGTTATGAAGACAAGAAACTATAACCCATTACATTTCTAGATTTCAATTAATTTTAGTATTACCTTATGTTTTACTTTTTATTTTCTTTACTACCTTTTATGTGTATTTAACTAGGAATGTTTCTTATAAAAGATTAAGTGAACATTGAAGCTGACAAAGATTTATGATAGTATTGCCTACATGTACAACATAGGGTCCTTGCACAGAGATGCTGTAAATTGTCCACAGCATAAATTTCACAGCATTTCTGCAGGTAGATGCATAGCAATAAATCTGCACCAAATAGTGCAGATTTTAATAGAATTTGCCACTGTGGATTTGGTGCAGATTATCCTCATTAAAAAAAAAAAAATCAGTGCATTTAAAGTCCGTAATTGCAGATTTTGCTTTCAGTCCACAGCATTTACAATGTAAATTGACAATGATATGCAGATATGCTGTGGAGGTTGGTCAATACTGGCACGCAATGGACAATGTGTCTCATGTTAAAACCAGTTTGTGAGCTATGATTGCAAATTATTGTGCTGTATGTTTGCTGTGTATGTCGAGCATTTACTCAGTGTGTTACGCCTACAATGGACCATATGCATGCCAAAAAGGTTAGGTAGTATATATCTGCAATGGGTGACATATGCAATAATAATTTGCAAATTGCTTTACCTTGCTCCTTAGCTAGATTTCTGTTTAAGTAAGTGAGCCTTTGGCTTATGAGAGAAGCATACGCCTAGCTAAAGATGTTGACTTACTAGCGGATGCAGTAAAAATATGGGAGTATGTGTAAGCTTTGAGAAGGTAATGTATTATTCATAGCATCTTTTCTTTTTTTCTCTCTAGTTTTACAAGTATGCAAAGGATTGGTGGCTGTTTGGATTTTACTTCTGTGTACCCCTGGCATGTACAGCAGTGTTTTATACACTAATGACATGTAAGATGCTGCACCAAAGGAAAGGGAGTCTGAGGATAGCCCTGAGTGAGCATCTTAAGCAGGTAAATTACTTTGTCATCTATATTTATCTTAATGTTTGTGAGGTGATTGTATATAGGTATTATTAGTATTATTATGCACATATCGTGCAAAATCTTAATAATCAATATAAAACCTACTATTAAGACCATGGCTTTTTTGTGCAGCAAAAAAAATAAAAAATAGAACTGTGCCGCCAACCACTGCCCTGAAAGTATAAAGGGGTTTTGCCACAATCGAATGTTGACATGAGATCCTCCAAAATGGGTATTTAATCACTTTTCTAAATATATGTCATTAAAAAAGTGAAGCTTGTGAGATCTACAGCCTTCCTTACATGCCCTTAGTTTCCTGACAGTTTACATTACACAAGACCAGGAGCTGACAGGAGCTGATCTGTCCAGGCCTGTGTTGTTTGCATTTATTATCTGATGGCAGGGAATATGAACAGCTTTGAAGGGACTGGTGAGAAAAGATCCTGTGTCTTTTGTATAGAGAATCCACTGGTTGTAATGTAATTATCTGAGTAAACATGCAGACGCTCCCTGACTCCCTGCTCAGCCCCCCACCCCCACCCCCGCATCAGTTTGTGAACAAATGAAAGAATGCTGCCCTGCCTGCTTGGAGCTTATTTTTTCTCCTGTGCACAATACAGTTATCCCCTGTGGATTAGGCAAACAATGTTTACTCAGCTACAGAGACAGAATATCAGCAGCATGGATGGGAGGTGGTGCAATGACATCACAGAGGAAGTACTTGTTTTTTTTAAACACAGAAACACAACGCCCTTTTTTTCAAGCCTCAAGAGGGGCGTATCAGCCTGTTAGGTAAGGAACTTATTTCTTGGCAAAATCCCTTTAAAGTCCAAATCCTGGTTGCATTAGATATTAATGCTCGGAAACCCACCAGATTTTACTTTGACACCAAAACTTGAACAAAGGAATCAGCACTGCGAAAAAAAATCTGTTAAGAACTGTATGCTTTTACTTCCACTTCACTAAAATCATATTGTGCAGTGCTCTGATGTGTTTCAGGCTAAACAAGCGAGAAATTGCTGCACTAATGTTTTACATAATTCAAATTAGCAAACTATAAGTTATATAAATAGAAATATATAATATAAGCTTATATTTGTATTAATGTGTATAACTTTGTATAAAATGTATATACAGTTTAGAAAGGATACTAACGCTTTGTTTTACTGGAGTCTGAGAAGCAGCTCTGTATAGGTTCTTGTTCATTATTCTTCCCTGAATGTCCTGAAAACTAGGGTTAGATATTACAATATATTGTTTTTATAATACCAGGTTCAATATTGTTATCATGATAACATTTCTGATATTCTGTAGCCCACAGTAGCAGAGACTATCTTTAAAGTGTACTTTCAACTATAACACAACTTTCCATAAGCAAAAACTTTGTAGTCCATTAGTTAAAAATGCTTCCTTTCCCTTTAACTAGCCTCTCTTTCCCTCACTCCTACATTTGTATTTGTTCCCTGTTTCCAAAATCACTAAGGCTATGTCAGAAAAACGACTGTATTTTCGGCGGTTTTAGGATTACAAAACTGCTGAAAATACAATTGTTCAGCCAGCCCATAGACTTTACTAGAAAAAACGACCTGTAACCTCCACAGATCGTTTTTTTTCTGCCTGTTTTCTGGCACCGGCAGATTTAGCAACATGTTGTATAATACGCCGGTGTTTTGAGTTTTGCCGTTGGTTTCCCATACAATCAATTGTATAGGATGACAGTAAGAACACGAGAACCAACCATGGTTTTTGATAAAACAGAGATGAAAACAGTCGTGCATCGAACAAAAAACGGTCAACTTTCAAACGTTTTTTGGCCGATGCTGTGTGGATCCAGCCTAAGAGAATCCGTGTTGCATAGTAGATGAGGTTTCTCTTTAACTGAGGATCCATTGAGAGGGGGAGTAGAGATAAAAATACATACAGAAATGGTGCTGGCTACATAGTCTGTGTTTTATCTCAGTTGTGCTGGATGCATAACTACACTTCTTCTTACTGCTGTCTAATGTCCTCCATGCTGCTGCTTGAGTGTATGAGAGTTTCCTGCTTTCACTTCCTGACCTCCCCCTTTCCATAGACATCTATGAAGAGCTATAATCTGAACTCTTATGGAAGCAGACACCTGGGGCCTCATTTATGAAACCTGTCTAATCGTAAAAGACTGTCCTTATAGCAACCAATGAGAGATCAGCTTTCATTTCTTATACTGCTCTGGAACAATGAAAGCAGAGCTGTGATTGGTTGCTGTGGGTCACAAGGACAGTCTTACGCTTAGACAGTTTTCAGATCTAAGGCCCCTGGTCTTCTCTGTAAAATGGATTCTCTTAGTAATTTATTCCTGAATGCATAAATTAAAAGCAGGTAAGGGGTCGGCTGATTAAATTAAGAAGCAGGTTCCTCTTATACAATATATGACAAAGTTTCCTATTTTTGTTTCTTTTGATTTATGGAAAGTTGTTTCTAATTGGGGGTTCTTTGAATAATGAGGAAAATAACATAATAAAATCTATGGTTCCATGCACAATACGTATAAGAAAAGATTCCTAGCATGATACAATGTTAGCTGCTAATGCACTAATGTATACTGTATAAAGCTATTCTTTAAACATACAGTTAATAATACATTATATCTTCTTTACAGCGGCGCGAGGTTGCAAAGACTGTTTTCTGCTTGGTTGTTATATTTGCATTGTGCTGGTTCCCCATGCATCTGAGTAGAATAATCAAGCTAACGGTATACAATGAACGGGATTCTGGAAGATGTGAGCTTCTCAGGTAATATTCAAGCATCCAATTCCTGATTTTTATTATGTTATTAATGAACAGAAGCTTTTATCACTTCCTTCAAAACTCCAGAATAATACAAGGATAGTGTTAGCCAATCTGTTAGTGAATGTAGATATGTGGCTGAATTTTGGCCTTGAAGGGGTTTTCCGAGAGTTTAAAGATTTCAGAGTACACTATTGTAAGCTCTTGCGAGCAGGGCCCTCACACTTTGTGTCTCACCTGTAAGTAGCTCTCACTGTGTAATGTCTGTCTTTTGTCTGTAATTATACCCTCTACATTGTAAAGTGCTGCGAAATATGTTGGCGCTATATAAATAAAGATTATTATTATTTATTATTATAAACAACATTTATATTTAAAAGCAAAGATATCCATTACCTTCATGTGTTTCCTTTCTTTTCTTTTGCCTCCTTATTCATATATCATAAGATCCACTGTTTGCAGTGAAACTTCCTGCTTGTGGGAGTGTCAGCAGTTCTCAAGCATCTCTTTCCTATAACTCTCAAAAATGCATTGCAACTTAGGACTTCCCTTCACAGTTATCACTGTTAGGGTCTATGTGCTGACATTATTGTGTAATTTCCTCAACTCTTTAATCTGTCATGATAATGATGATAGCTAGGACTCATGTAAACTGTACAGAGATGCAGTCATCATTTTCATGACAGCAGTACACAACCCCCCAGCTCTGAACTGCTGTCCTCTGCTCCCATAGCTGTTACTAAGTTCTCCCAGGAGGACTCTAAGATAAACAAACATTTCCCCCTCCAATGTAATAACTCTGATGTAATTACTTCTATTCACATTCAAACTACAAGCTGGCAAGAGTGAATGCAGCCAGATCGTTCTCTGCTCAGGTCACACCCACTACAGGGGAGTGTTCCTGAGCTGAGCCTGGCTTCAGCAAACCCACTAAGTGATGACAAAAAGTTTACTGAGGATATGTGATCAATGAATGTGACATGGTTTGCAGTGGATAGGGGAAGGGGAGGACAGGGCTCTTTGTCTGGTTCTGTGCAGCAGGACAGGTAAATAATTTTTAATAAGTATAATTTATACTCATTTACAAAATTTAGTATAATACAGTTTTGAGCACTATATGAAATGAAAAGATAGCCAGGGAGAACGCCTTTAAGCCTTGAATGCACTTGAGGTTCAATATGTGTTTCATGTGTTTAATATTAGTTTTATTATTTTATTAATGTCAAAATAATGTGTTCATTAATTATTTTAATATTGTAGCTGTTTATTATGAGCTTTAAAACTTTAATGGGGATTACCATATTGAAGATATATACTTCTCTCTTGTATTGTCTGTATGAACAGTGTAGAAAGATGTGTATGCTTTATGGCAACTGTAATGATTGAGAGTTTATTTAGTATTACAGTTTTTAGGAAGAGATGAAGTACAGTCCCTTCCCTAAAGACAAGGACGTGACAGGGGAGATACATACATTAGCATTATTTTGGTATATAGAGTATAGCATAGGCGTAACTACCAGGGTAGCAGGCATAGGAGTTGCTATGGGACCCAGCAGCTGGGAGGAAAGGCCATCTCCACTGTGAGATAAGGAGCATATATGGTTTAAATTAGAATTCTAAAGAGACCATTTTCCCTAGTATGACATATGAACATCATAGAGTCGGGAACCCATTTGCAATTCTCTTCTATTCTACTATTCTGGACTAAAGGCATTCTTGACCACCATCAATCTGCATTGCAGCTACGTTAATACTATGTTGTGGTCACTACATGGCAAATACTTTGTTGGCATAATCAGCTGACAAATACTAATAGCCAGACCTAGAGCAATCAAATGATCACCTCAAGTACTAAATTTTCTGATGAGATAACTCCTGTAATACACATTGTGCTGGTAATTGAGGTGAAGGAGCAGAGTGAAGACCCAAATAACTAACTGTACTGCCAACTTTTTATGTCATAAACTCAAATGTATTTGGAAGAGGGCCCGTTCCAAATTTAGCTCTGAGGCCCCATGGTTACTTGTCACTCCCCTGTATAGCGGTATTCTTCAGTGACTATGTAGTAGTAGTATGTGGTCATGTTCTGGCGTTTTTATTTGTTCCTTATGTAGTGGTTATGTTGGTCTTGTTATAGTGTTATTTGTTTGGTAGCAGTATGATGGTCATATGTATGGTGAAGTATTTGCTCCTTGTATTAAGTAACTATATGATGATTATTAAGAGGTATTGGTAAAAGTTCATGAGGGGTCGGGAGGCATTCAAAAGTTTTTTATGGGGCCCAACATTCTATAGTTACGTCCCTGTAGTGTAGTATTACTAATTTGCCTTGTCTAGGTCTACAGCACTATGAAAGAGTAAATAACTCTGCCAGATCTGCCCTAGTCTACACAAAAAAGCTGAAAAGTGTTAAACAGACAGCCTTCTGTTATTTACCAGTGATACATTCCCGATAACATATTTTGCATACTACAGGCTGTCATTTATAAAATTTCATATTGTCCAGGATGCATTTTATTAAAACTCATTTGTGGAAAAGGAAAGTAAACACTAATAATGACATTATATTAAAATAGTTATTTTATACGCTTTCCTAAATATTTTTTAAGGCTGCCCCAAGCTGAAGTTTCACTTTAATCAATTGAATTTAGGGAACCTGGTTGTTTGTTTGTTTCAAGCTGGAGAACTCAGACAGAGATGGGATATCTCAATGGATGATGTAACTTACTCTAGTCTCAGAATCACCTATTTTTGTACTGCTGTGCATGGTTTCCATCAATGCCTGCCTCAATTCATAATGAGATATTGAGGCCTAGATAATAGTTTTATAGACTTGTATATAATATTTTAATACACAACATTTTAATTCATTCCTATCCCTTTTCACGTCTAGTTTCTTGTTGGTGATGGATTTCATCAGTATTAACTTGGCTGCCCTCAACTCATGTATAAATCCAATAGCGCTCTATTTTGTCAGCAAGAAGTTTAAAAACTGCTTTCAGGTAAGAATATCTGCTCTTCAAATTTATTTCACATTTTACCAAATATTTAATTTTGTTTTTATCGGACGATTTGTCTTAAAAAAAAGATTCTGCTTCTGATCTATCGCTCCATTACCAAAATATTGGTCCTGTGTCTTTACCATTTTAACTAGAATCTGATGATTAGTGCTTTAAATTAAGTATCATCACTTAGTACTTGTACAATGTAGAGAATTTAACCTGACTTGTAAATTTCTAGTAATCAAAGCAGCTGTTTCCTAATAATGTCAGGGAAAATTCTAATAAAAAATCTGTATTTACATTTCTATTTTTTTTACCAAAAACTGGCATTGAATTAAGTTTTGGAATTGTGCCACTCTTCCATTATGGGTTAAATCAAGGTCATATAAAGTTTTAGGGTCATCAGGAGCTGGGCTAAAAGTTGCAATTTGAGCTGTTTTATTGGTTTTAGATTTTTTGTTTATTTTTTTGTAATTTATTTATGTTAGATATTGCATCCCCCATTTGGTCACAAAAATAGCTGTGGGTGGGGGGGGGGGGGGCTCTACTTCACTTTTTTTGTTTCTCCAGGAACGCACTGCAGAACTGATCTGGGTCTATTTAGACCCAGCAGCATCTGAGGTCTCAAAGCCCTAGTGATAACATGACCATCAGGGCAGGGGAACAGGAAGCCCGAGCTACACAAATATTTGCTACTTTGTGTTGCTCTATCACATAAAATATCAAAAAAAATACATTTAAGGCTTGGTTCACATATGCATTGTAGATTCATTTGTCGCATGTTCCATCAGGAACAATGGAAAAAAAGCTGCGCTATTTTTATCAAGTCTTCATGGTGGAAATCCAATGGACCTATTGTAATTAAGGTCCATCAGGGGCCATGGGTGTCCAATGTGAAACGGATCCATAGGTGTTCGCTTTCACCTCTGTGCCAGAGGTTCTAAATGGAATCTCCGCAACAGATGTGAACCAAGCCTAAGTTTGTGACTGCAACATTTTAAAAATGAGGAACAGTTTCAAGGGTTTGATTTCTTTTGCAAACCACTGTATTCTAAAACAGCTTAGCTGCATCAGTAACATTACAGTTTACTCTGCTGGCTATCTCTCTAGTAATTACTTTTATCAGGCTTTAAGGGAAATAAGAGTTACTGCTTTATACCCTTCCACATTGAGTGGTAATTTCATTGAATGGATCAGGAATCATTCCTCTTAAAAGGATGGTAGAGATGTACATGCCATATCTAAAGCGACCATTGTCACCTTGTACTGTAAATTTTCTATAAAAACCCTTGCTACCTTAGATTGTCCTTCCCATAAAGCACTAGCAGCTTAGTTTTCCTCGAATAGAGTCACTCAGGAGTCTTCCTGTGCTTTCAACATTATGCTTAGTCATTTACTAACATGCTTATATATTTTATTCTAGTCCTGCCTATGTTGCTGTTGTCAATCGAAGACCCTCACAAGTACATCCCCAATGAATGTCACCAGTATTCAGTGGAAAAATCATGACCAAAATTACTACATTGCTGACAGGAGCCTCCACAAGGACAGCATGAACTAGCTACATCCTCCAACTTCAGTGGCATCAGGAAACACAAAAAATGAATGGCTTTTTTCAAAGTTGAACTTTTTTTTTGTACAAAAAGAAAGAAATTATATGAACAAACATTGAGAAATCTGCCATTCGGTTCCAAAGACTAACTGGAGCACTGTTGAATCAGAGCTACAAGCATGTGGCTTTTATTGACTGTAATACAGTCTTCATGTATTTTGGTTGTGTTTGCAGATGGGTCTGATATTGTCCTATGTATGGTCCAAAGAATCAGATAGAAGCATTGTTGTATTAAGACTACTATGGTGAAATACTACAGAAATTGTATTGACAGCAGTTGTTTCAATAACTTCTACTAAGTCAAACTTATGGAAATGCAGAATTATTTGGAATGTTCTAAAAGCCCTATGTTGTGGAAAGCCACATGCATATGGCATGAAAGCTGTGCAGTGGCACACAGAGGCCACTATGGCACCATATGTTGTACAGCTACATATAGCATCCAATAGAGCATGTCACAATTTCCTGTTATATTCATACAGAGTCTTAAAATAAAATTAATATGTCCACACATGGAATCTGAGGCATACAGAAGTACAGTAAAGGCCCCACGCACTTCTATGAGTACCCTATTACTGCTCCATGCAAAACAAAGCCACAATATGACCTTGTGCATGAGGCCGAACAGGGTGAATCAACCAACAGTATTTCTAATGTTATTATATATAAATATACCTATAATGACTTTGTATATAACAATTTTATTTAACATTGTATCTTGAAATATCTATTTTTTAATCTGAAAACCTAGAGGATTGTGAAATATTGTAATATAGCATGAGTTGTACTTGCATTTTTTCAGAGAAGTAACATACTAGCGAGAACACACGTATTTTGTAGCACTTCATTGTACATAGCTTTACTATGTAAGTATAGACAGTGGCATTTTTAAGTGCATGACAACAAGACGCATTAAAGTATGTTTATGAATTATGAATGAAATGATTCACTGTATTGTATCCATAATTTAACATCATAAAGACACTAGTTCCTTATTACATGTAATTAAAGGGTATCTATTAAAAACTAAACTCCCAAAAGGAGTCGCTTATAGCACTTTCTTGAAATATAGACATGTGGGGAAATAGACATGTGGGGATGACGTGGAAAACTAGAGGGGTTGTGCTAGACTGTCCTTAGTTAAGATGGCGTCTTAAAGGGGTTGTCGGGTTCCTTCAAAAATTAACAGTAATTTGCAGGTAGCATGTTTAAAAAAATGAAGCCTGTTTCCATCTGACAGCTTTTTCTGTTTGATTGTTTGGATTATTTTAAATTGCATTACTGCTATTATGTTATATTTGTGTTACATTATTATATTATATTACTATTATACAAGTACATTTCAGACACTTAGGACATTTTACATCAAATTGTGTTAGCCTACATATTAAAATTGGGCAGTCTTACTTTACATGGGGCACTTCACTTCCCAGACACAAAGGGGATGTCCAGTTTATCTATAAATTAAAAAATAAGCTACAGTTGCCCAATAGATTAAAAATTAAAAACCTATACTCACCTTCTTCCGTTCTTCGCTCCAGTGTTGGGTCTCTCTGGTTCTCTGCTTACTGTATTCTATTTCTAGACACATGCCATTTAATTACATCTCCATTTGGAGTTGTTCACTGGAACTGAGGACCAGAGGAAGATGAGTACAGTTTTTTGCTTTTTTCGTTTGACCACCTGTGTAGCACGCCATGCTTTTTCAAAGGAACCGGATAACCCCTTAAAACTTCCATCTCAGACATTAATGGTATAACCACAAAATATGCCATAAAAGTCTGACATATGTGGGTTCCACCTCTGAGATCTGTACATTGTCCAGAATAATGGCCCCATCCTGCTTATTGCCACAGCCACTGAGAATAGAGAGGTGGCTGTATATACAAGGCTCACCTTTAACTTCTGTCTGAGTTATGAGTAAAGAAAAGCAAACATCCAAATAACTCAGCCAGGCAGAGTCATAAATATGACTGTCCAATCAGTTAATTAGGGATTAAATCTGCACATAGTTTTAGGCATCAAACATAGGAATGGAGAGTACAAGCTGCAGGTGCCAAGACCATCAGGGATACTTATACAGAACATGCACCTTGTGCAAGTGCATGGTCACATACCTCTTAGATGGACACTGTTGTTGTCTATGGCAAGTAATGCACATTTTTTATAATGATCCCAGAGCCCAACCCTCTTTTCTAGAGCTTTAGAAGAAAGTATCTGGTGTAATTGAAACTGATTAATAGTTTCTTGTAGAAGAAGAGGACCCATGTAAAATAGAAGGCCCATTTTAGCTACTCATCCATTAATTTCCTCATCCGCTTTTATAATATTTGTTCTCATACTGCAATTAAAAAAGAAAGATATAAGAATGCATTCGATATTTTTTCTCCTCCTCAAAATACTGTGTCTAGCTGTGTGGCCACTTTCTGCAGAAGAAATCTTCCCCCACTGCTCTGTCTTCATAGGAAGAGCTGAGATATGGAGCACCACTCATATACAAAGTTGAGTCACATTGTTATGTCTTCTTCCTACATTGGCAGCACTTAGCTCATGAAAGTAGTCACATGTCGTAAGTTGCTTGGTGGGTATATGATGTGTGTGACAGGCTGTCTACACATGTGTGCTGTGCCATTGATGTGAAGAGTGAATGTTGGGTACGAATTTGCATGAGGGAGGACAAACACGCTACAGTGGAACAGCTCCAATATGTAGTGAATCCACGGCACATCTTAGGATAGTGTTGCAAAGGGGTTTTATTCGATTATTCAAAAGTCATACATGGGATTGTCAGCTCTCCATAAACAAAGTATGCATTTAGAAAGAGAAGAGTATTCCCACAGTTCTATGTTTCAATCAGGTAGCCCTTCATCCCAAGGGACCTGTTGTGGGGAATATATTACACCATAAATAACTATAGCACACCACAGGGTCAGTGGGTATTGACATGGTGGACAACGGGTATTTGTGGATCCTCGGGGCCACCGCGAACAAAGATGATAAGGTGGGGACCATGCCAGGAGGCGGAGTCTAGGGGGCACCCTGCCTTCATCAGAGCCTGCCACAAGACCGGACGGACTTAGCTGCGGGGAATCCCCAGGTCGCGACCTCTGGCATGGCTACTTACGGTGGCAGCCGAAATGCAAGACGGAAGCACACCAGGTACAGGCGGATGTGATGGTTACAGCAGGTATAGCCGTAGATGGGTAACAGAGTTCCAAACAGGTAACGGACAGGTACAATGGCAAAATAACAACAAGGATAATGTAGATACAGACTTGTGCAGAAGCAGGAACATCAGTAAGGTACTTTGGATAATGCAGTGTAAACTCAGGGTTTACACAGGTAACAGCAACTAGTACAAGAAACATGGGTCAGGATCACAGAAGAACATCCACAAACTGACCCTGGAGCAGAGGCAAGAAGTTCCTTATATCACAGAAGTTCACAGGTCATTGAACCTGTAATTAGACACTGTCCCTTTAAATAACCGAGAGCTGCCACGCGTGTGCCCGAGGGGGTGTGTGTGCATGCACAGAAAGCCAGCGAGGATGGATGTGTGCAAGATCGCGTACCGGAGCAGGAGCGAAGACAGGCAAGTACAACATAGCGCCGACTGCCGCCACTAGCACAGCAGCGAGTACCGGGGACACAACGGAGGTTTGGGCATTTCCACGGACCAAGGCAGTGACCGAGCCATGAACCATGACAATAGCATTGTTATGATAGAAAAGAGCTGATTTAGGATAGAGAGAAGAAAGGGAAAGAGAAGACGAATACAAGACAATAAGATAAGGAGAAGGAGGATGGGAAGAGAACTGTTGCAACAAGTGGAAGAGTAAGAAAGAAAATGGAGGGTGGGGCAATAGAGAAAAGAGAGAAGAGGAGATCAGAAAAAAAGAGGAGGATGTGTGTAGAGAGCCAGTAAGCTAGAATAATCAAATACTGGAATGGAATATAAGGTAGGAGGACTGAGATAGCCCTAAGTAAGGATAAATGTCAGAGGTAGAAGGATGAAGGGGAGGGGAAACTGGTACATGGAATATATAAAGGTGTATACAATGTGCAGGATTTGGATACAATAAGGCAAAGGGGATACAGAAAAAAAGGTGTGGATAAAAAAGGTGGATACAATAGATATGGAAATGAGCTAGGTAAATATATATCTAAAAAGATAAAAAGTATTAAGAGTGATTAATGTAAAACACATCTATTCTAGAGAGGGATATGTGTGGGTAAACATTAGGGGCAACATGTATGATATATGGCCCTTAGACGCCAATTTTTCAGCTCAGAACCTTGTAGAATGTGGCTGATTTATGAACCTGCTCTACTGCGAATCATAACTGCATTCTAGTGCAGTAATGACAATTCCGGCTCAGGTAAACCACTGTTTACCTGTTCCAACAGTAATGTACCTGGAATTGCCATAACAAAGCTATAAATCTATAGCTTCGTACGGTACTAATGCACCCCGTTCGGGCGATTTCAAATTATTGCGAACGGGGCTGTGCTAGAGGTTGGGCTGAAAAGAAGCCAGACTTCTGGCGCAGCCCCATTTATACATGTCGCCCAAGGTATGTATATCACTGCTAGAAAAATATGAAGCTAAAATCTAACCTTTTTTCAAAGTATTCTAAAAAAAATTGAGAACAAACACAATACATAGCAGGTGATGCAACTGTAACCAAAAAGACCCCTAGTACAGTCTAGAGGACTAGAATAAACATTGCTAAAGGAAGCACAGAAGATAATAGAGCAGGGACTACCAAAATGGTCAAACGACCACAAAGAACAGTTCAGTGAACCCTACAGTGTATGGGGCTCAGTAGTAAACAGATGGTCATTAATCCTCTGCATAAAAATTTGCATCAACAGAAGATCTTCAAATTTTGCAACAGTACTGTACTAGAATTGGACCTTCACTGATTAGCAGAGGGTTATCTTCTCTAATGAGTCATGTTTTTTGTTTCATAAAACAGATGGACATTGGTGCATCAGACAAGTAATATCTGAGAACAAACACCTTGCAAGCACTGCTTTAAGAACACAAGCAATTGGTGGCAACATTATAGTCTGAGGAATGTTTTCATGGCATTCTCTGTGTGCACTCATCGATGTGGAAAGCACTCTCAACTGATTTGGTTATATATCCATCCAAGCAAATTACAAGCATCCATCACATGCTGATTGTCTTTCCTGGGGCAGATGGGATCTTGCAAAAAGGACAATGCAACATGTCATATAGCTATTAATGTCCAACATTGGTTGGAAGAGCATGAACAAGATTTGCAAGCACTATTCTTTGGTACCATCTCAATCGTTGTGATCGCTCCATTGATCCTCCCCCATGCACTCTCTAGCAGGTGTGGGAATGTACTGCAGTCAGCATGGCTCCAGATACCTGTGATGGCCTACCAGGACCTTAATAATTCCCTCCAAGCTATAAAGCTGCCAATCATGCTGCACTCAGCAGTTACTCAGATATTAGCTGGTTATCATAATAATGTGACTTGGTTGTGAAGTTAGGTTCCTCTCCTCAGCTTTTTGAATATGAAAGGATTAGGAAGAAATTAATGGAGTTGTATAATTTCATTCAGAAAACAGCAGAATTGTGCCTCAGTGCCTAAGTGTAAACATAGACGGAGCATTAGGCTGCCTCTCTCACTCAGAAAATAGGGCCGGCAGCATTTCACTCTGCACAGCCAGAAGAAACACACTAACACTGCAGCTGTTTCTACAATCAGCAAACAGCAGAATTGTGCCTAAATGCTCCTGCGTGTAAACATAGCAGTGAGATCTGTGCTGCTCTGGATAAGTTCGTAGAAGACTGAATTCAACTGTAACAAACCTCCAGCTGTGAGAGCAGAAGAGATCAGTGCTCTGAGTTCATAGAAGGCTGTCAGGTATGTGGTATGTAAACAGCTCTTACAACATAAGACTGCATAGAGAGAGGACACAGTGACATGTGGACTCAGACAGAGAGGGGAGGGGGAAGAGCACACTGACTAGGGAGTCATCCCCCTTCAGTTAAGAAACACCCAGCTGGGAGGGGAAGAAACGCCCCTGGATTTCAGGAAATGAGAGAATCAAGCTTCAAGAAAACAGACAAACTGATGATGCGATACATCCCCTTTAATCTCTTTGTTCTCTTTAAGATGCTACCTGACTGTTTATTTCAGAAGCATTCAATAAATCCTGCAAACTTAGACTGGTCATACATATTAGATCATCACCAGCCAAACATTCCTCCAGCTGACAGCCATCTCTCCAAAGCCCCCAATCCAGCTGATTATGTATTCTGAATGGGGAGAGGGGACAAAAACTACTGCCAGTTACCACTGTCAGCAGTGGACAGTGGTCTCTCAACATACAATATTAATTGGTTCTGAGATGATCATTGGATGTTGAAACCATGTTGAGACCATAACTCTATAGATAACTGGTAATTGGTTCCAAAGTCTTAAAATGTCACCAACATAATGGAAAATGAAGATTGAAGAAAATTAAGTAGGCAACTAAAACAGATAAAGCTAATCCTTATATGTAACAGAAAGAGCTGCGGGAAGGTGGAAATTACACTCTATTTTGAGAGTTGGAACTTCTTTGGGTCATATACTTAATACAAAATGTACCAGAAGAAAAGAAAATGGTGTCCTCATCTGGTGCTGAAAGGAGCCGCTCATCCAGGCACATGTAAAGAGAAATACAGAACATATAGGACCACACTGTACTGCAGAGAGGTGCTACTAGACCATCAATCACTGCATGCACTCCAGTAATACAGATGTTTAATAAGTAAAATGATCATTGGTTGGATCTTCCATCAATAACATGTGCTGCACAGGCCCGGACTGCCCATAGGGCAAACAGGGCATTTGCCCGGTGGGCCGCTGGGGTCCGGGCCGCAGAGCCGGCTCGGAGCGCCCGCCGAGGGGGCCGGTGTTTCCCCCCGTGGGGGCCCTGAGTGCCGGCTCATGGCGCACGTACAGGGGCCGCAATGGTCGCATATGCGACCAGACCCCTGTGACAGGGGGCCGAAAGGCCCCCCTCGCCACATGGCTGCACGGTCGGGTCACAGACTCAGCCATGCAGCCATCACGGCAGCCGCCTGCACCGCACGGCGCAAGCAGTGGCCGAGGCAGAACAGCTGGGCTCATCTGATCCCGGCTGTTCAGCTCCCAGGAGGCCGCGCAGCAGGCGCGTGATGTGATGACATCATCGCGCGTCTGCTCCGCGACCCGCATTCAGCTGCCAGCAGCCGCCCGGACCAAGAGAAGAGAAGAGGAGGAAGCAAAGACATCAGGTGAGTATTATTATTAATTATTTTTTTAAACTACTTACTGGCCCTGCCTGTCTATATACTGGCCCTATCTGAGTGTATACTGGCCCTACCCGCCCGGACAAAGAGAAGAGAAGAGGAGGAAGCAAAGACATCAGGTGAGTATTATTATTAATTATTTTTTTAAACTACTTACTGGCCCTGTCTGTCTATATACTGGCCCTATCTGTCTATATACTGGCCCTACCTGTCTATATACTGGCCCTACCTGACTAAATACTGGCCCTACCTGACTATATACTGGCCTTACCTGTCTGTATACTGGCCCTACCTGACTATATACTGGCCCTTCCTGATTATATACTGGCCCTACCTGTCTATATACTGGCCCTACCTGACTATATACTGGCCTTACCTGTCTGTATACTGGCCCTACCTGACTATATACTGGCCCTACCTGTCTGTATACTGGCCCTATCTGTCTATATACTGGCCCTACCTGTCTATATGTTGGCCCTGCCTGACTATATACTGGCCCTACCTGTCTGTATACTGGCCCTACCTGACTATATACTGGCCCTACCTGTCTCTAAACTGGCCCTACCAGACTATATACTGGCCCTGTCTGTATACTGGCCCTACCTGACTATATACTGGCCCTACCTGTCTATATACTGGCCCTACCTGACTAAATACTGGCCCTACCTGTCGGTATACTGGCCCTACCTGACTATATACTGTCCCGTCCTGCTTATATACTGGGCCTGCCTGCCTTTATACTGGCCCTACCTTACTCTATACTGGACCTACCTGTCTATATACTGGCCCTACCTGACTGTATACTGGCCCTCCCTGACTATATACTGGTCCTACCTGTCTGTATACTGGCCCTACCTGACTATATACTGGCCCTACCTGTCTATATCCTGGCCCTACCTGACTATATGCTTGCCCTACCTGACTATGTACTGGCTCTACCTGTCTGTATACTGTCCCTACCTAACTATATACTGGCCCTACCTGTCTATATACTGGCCCTACCTGACTATATACTGGCCCTACCTGTCTGTATACCGGCCCTACCTGACTATATACTGGCCCTACCTGTCTATATACTGGCCCTACCTGACTAAATATTGGCCCTACCTGTCGGTATACTGGCCCTACCTGACTATATACTGGCCCTGTCTGTATACTGGCCCTACCTGACTATATACTGGCCCTATATGTCTATATACTGGCCCTACCTGACTATATACTGGCCCTACCTGACTATATACTGGCCCTAACTGTCTCTATACTGGCCCTACCTGTCTATATACTGGCCCTATCTGTCTATATGTTGGACCTGCCTGTCTATATACTGGCCCGTCCTGCTTATATACTGGCCCTGCCTGCCTATATACTGGCCCTACCTTTCTATATACTGGCCCTACCTGTCTATATACTGGCCCTTCCTGTCTATATGATGGCCCTGCCTGTGTATATACTGGCCCAACCTGTCTAGATGTTGGCCCTGCCTGTCTATATACTGGCCCTGCCTATATACTGGCCGTGCCTACCTATATACTGGCCCTACCTGTCTATATACTGGCCCTACCTGTCTGATTACTGGCCCTACCTGTCTGATTACTGGCCCTAACTGTCTGATTACTGTCCCTGCCTGGCTATTTATTGGCCCTGCCTGGCTACATACTGGCCCTGACTGCTAATTACTGGCCCTACCTGGATAATTACTGGCCCTACCTGGCTAATTACTGGTGGCAGCCCTAGCTACCTGGCTACTTACTGGGGGCAGCCTTAGCTACCTGGCTAGTTACTGGCGGGAGCCCTAGCTACCTGGATAGTTACTGGGGGAAGCCCTAGCTACCTGGCTAGTTACTGGGGGCAGCCCTAGCTACCTGGCTAGTTACTGGGGGCAGCCCAAGCTACCTGGCTAGTTACTGGGGGCAGCTCAAGCAACCTGGCTAGTTACTGGGGGCAGCCCCAGCTACCTGGCTAGTTACTGGGGGCAGCCCCAGCTACGTGGCTAGTTACTGGGGGCAGCCCAAGCTACCTGGCAGTTACAGGGGGCACCCCACTACGTGGCTAGTTAATGGGCAGCCCACTACTGGCTAGTTACTGGGGCAGCCCCACTACCTGGCTAATTACAGGGTAGGCCCTGTCTACCTACCAAATTAATGGAGGACGGCCCTGTTTACCTACCTAATGGGGTCTACCTATTTACATGCCACTTATCTGACAATTTCTAATTTTTATGGTCTAACATACGCTGTTTGGGGTACAATTACTAACTTTTCACTGTGTGGGGCACCAAATGGGGCACTATTACTATTTGGGGCTCTATGGATAGGAAGCTTGTACAGATTTGGGAATTGATAGGAAAGTGCTGGAAAAGAGAGGAGTCTAAGATGTATTTATGGTAAATTCTATAGGGACAAGTAGTGACCGGGAGAAGAAGACATTGCATTCTGTACCGGACAGAGAAAAAATGGAAAGGAACAACTGATCAGGAAAGACATCATGGAGGTTTGGGCCAGATGGAGAAGAAAAGGAGAAGAGAACAACTCCCATCAGAGATGACGTCTCCTGTGAGTCCCTGCTGTCAGGGGTCATTTTACTTCTGTGTTGAATCAGTGCTGTATTCATGCGATGGTGACCTGACAACTGGTGATGTGATTGTTGGGGTTGTAGGTTATATTGGTGCTTATGTAGTGTCAGTGTGGGCTTGTCCCTGATTGTAAAGCAAGTGCACTCTGTGATGAGTGGTTTCTCTGCACCACTGTTTCTTTCTTGCTTGTGTGTAAGCTGCTTTCACACAGAGCGGTTTTGGTGCATTTTTTGATGCACTTTTTGTGCAGAAATGTACAGCATTAACTGCTCTGCCTTTCTGCACAAAAACACACCAAAAACACATAAAAAACGCACCAAAAACGCTACATTTGAAAGCAGCCTTATAGTGCAGTTTATTTTAGAAAGTGGCGATGTGCGAGAACAAGGGAAATTTTTTAAGCGGATTTAGTATGTGGGCTGGTGGGGGCTTTGTGCCAGGGCTGATTTTTATTCCCAGTCCGGCCCTGGTGCTGCAGATTGCCAGTGTCTGTGACATTGTAGGGTTAGTGTGGTTTCAAGATACAATGTCTCAGGAAAGACCATTGTATGTTGAAAATATTGTATCCTGAGGCCACTGTAACTTGAAGGCCTACTGTATATTCCTGAAAACGAAAGGGTAAGGCAGTTAAAATCCAACATTTTTGGAGGAGAAGTTGGAGGCCACCATCCTTATTAGATGGTTGACTGGTCCCATCAAAATTGTCAGGTCCGGCAGGTCATGTATTTAATGTGTATGTTAACTTAAGGAAACTGTGAGGGCAAGTTTTTATGGGTTTTGTTCTTTTTCATCATTCACATCTAAGTTCTCTGTTACTTTAAGAATAATGACCATAACTATTGTTACATCTTGTACACAGAATGTGTAAAAGTTTTCTGAATTTATAGTAATTTAGAATGAAACATACATTGCCAGAGGTAATTGTGGGGCCGACATTTGTGTTTTTCTTGTTGTCTTTTATTTTTTCCTTCTTTTTCACTTCTGTGCACTAGTTGTAATTTCTTTATTTATACAGTATAGAACCACCATATTCTGCAGTGCTGTACAGAGATTGTCATAAGTTACATTTATCCTTGTCTTTACTACGGTTCAAAAAAATATTCCAAATTAACCCATCATGTATTTTGGAGTGTTTGAACACACCAGAGTACCTGAAGGATGCTTAAGGAGAACATATAAAATAAATGGAAAGGTTGGCTCTGGACAGCTTCCAGCCCACAGAAGTTTTTTTATCCCAAAGTACATGGTTATAATACAGTCATCTACTTTGAGGTTATATTTATTATTTATTTTATGGTTACATCTATAGTCACTAACATCCATGACAGCTAAGAGCTGATTGGTGTCCCATAATGGAGTTTTTTATGGTAAATAAATGGCTTTCCATGTGTTTCTTATTAAATCTAATATATATGTAAGCTAAAGGAACATATTAAACAATACTTTATAGATGACATTTTGCAGTTGTGTCATCAAAAAGGAACTTTCCTTAAAAGCAGCCTCCAAGTTTCACTTCAAAGTAAAAATCCCATAAAAGGTTTACCACTTGGTTAATCCTTGGCTAATTGGTTAGCTGGCACATAACATTTTAAATATACTATGAATATTGAATTATGACTGTTTACAATGTTGATACATTTAGCCATTCAACACTCTCTTTATAAAATCAGCAAGATGGTTTCCATACACAACCACTTAACTAAAAGAAATGTTAACAATATTGTATGATCCTTCACCAAAGTAGTTTGTATTGGTACTTTAATAACATTTCCATGTATTTGATTACTGGAATAAAGTTTCTGTTCGTCTAATTAGGTTAAATAATGTATGTGCAGCACTTTTTACTGTATAAGAGTGTGCAGTCTCTATAGTAAAGGGCAGCATAGTGTCTTATCTATATGTACTGTATCAAGGTGGATGCATTGTTTGGGTCAAAAAATAAGGAAAATTATTTTTTTTATATGGGGTTACCAGTGACAAGGTTTGATTTACCAATGAGGGTGCCCTTTTCAAGATGATCTCTATACTTTGATTTAAAGAGAACCTGTCACATACTTTATGCCCCCCTAGCTGAGGACAGCACAAGCTAGTTACAGTCATGTTGTTTCACTTTTTCCCCTTATTCTGTAAATGCGCAGTTTAAGAAATTTGCCTAAAATTGCAGTTTTACCAGAAAAAGTCAAAAAAGATCTTTTTTTCATACCCTGCCCACCTGATTTAGCCACACCCAAACTTGTGAAAAACTGTCAGGGGGCAGGCTACCTTTGGGGTTTGGGCTAACACCTGCTCACATAAGATTTGAGCAAATTTAAAACTCTAAAAAACAGCATCTTTTTTTCAGAAAAAGGGACACACCCTGGGAACAGCAGGGCGTCACCCTTGTGCTGCCCTCAAAAAGGGGGGGATAAAAAATGTGACGGTTCCCTTTTGCCCTCCAATATTAGTGCTAATGGGATATATACAACGGGGATCTTCCGTAATAAAATTAAAATTTTTATTCAAAACTTACATAAAAAATTGAATGCCCTGTAAACAGGGTTTTCCCCATTCACTTTCATATATTATATTTTCATTTATCTTCCCTGGGGTTCATTTGGGTATCTCCTTTTCTTTTCGTAGTCGCATGGGGGATTCCTCCAATGGCTGTTGCATCAGCGTCGTGCTGTGTGGCCTTCTTTAAAAACCTCACCTCTCAAAAAGCGGTGAGGTGTTGAGGAAGGAACACACAGCAGGACGCGGATGCAAAAAGTCCACTTTGAGGAATCTCCCCTCGACTACGCAAAATAAAGGAATACTCCAATGAAAACCCCCAGTAATGAAAATGATAATATAATTATAGAAAAGGAAGTGTGGAACCTGTTTTACGAAATTCAAATTTTTATGTAAGATTTGAAAAATTGATACGTTTTATTACGGGGAAACTACCGTTTATATATACCCTACACTATATTGGAGGCATAAGAAAGCAGGTGGGGGCCTGCAGCGAAGGTAAACCTGTGTGTTCATTAATAAAGGTGCATTGCATGATGAGTATATAATCAGAGACTTATCCCTTTAAGCCCTATAATGTTACAATAATATATTATTATATCTTTCTAATATACAATTTCTGCTCTACACAATATCAGACATCACATTTGTTGATTTATAACTCATAACTAACATGATTCCAATAAATATAGGCACCATGATGGGGATAGATTCATTTTGTACAAGAAATATACCAAAATATTCTTCATAATTTATTAGTATTTTATGTAATATACTCATTTATATATGTATTGAAGTCTAAATAATCATCAGTCTGTGATAGCCATTACTTGTATAGTTTTTTATTACAGAATTTTTTAAACATTACTATCATATCTATCTAATATCTATCTACTATCTACCTATCATATATATAAATACAATAACAAAAGTTTGAGGTGTAGTTGAATTTAACATAATAATAATCTTAGATTATATAACGCCAGCATATTCCACCGAACTTTCTAATGTATAGAGTATAAGTACAGAAAAAAACAAAACTTACATAGTAAAAAGCTATTAACAAGATGTGAGTGTCCTTCTTGCAAGACCTTACAATCTATGTGGGAATAGAGGTGAGATGAAACAAGAGAAGACCTTGGTTTGCACAATGGTCCAGCCATGTTTCATAAATATGGTGTATTTTACATATAAATTGAATGAATCTGCCACCCTAACTGTACATCTATATGCAGATAACTGCCTGTGAGTGCCCAAGTGCATGCATTTTCAGAAATGTTTGTGACTGAAAGTGGGGGTTTAGCAATTAATGATCTTGGTATGCCTGTCTGACAAGATGTATTCTCAGGGTGTGCTTAAAACTATGAGGGTTATGAGTTTGCCTGATCGTATGCGGGAGCATGTTCCAAAGAACTAGTGCAGATCATCAGCAGAGTGGCAAGACCAGGTAGGGTGATAGACAGAGATGAGGGAGGAGATGTAGACGGGTGCAGCACTATGGAGAGCTTTATGGGTTACAGTGATTAGTTTATGTTTTATCCTGTACTGTATTGGCAACCAGTGCAGTGACTGACACAGGGTAGAGGCATCAGTACCGCCGCTCGACAGCAAGAGGCGCCTGGCTGCGGCACTCAGGACACATTGGAGAGGGGAGAGATTACCGATCGGGAGACCCCTAAGCAACGAGTTACAGAAGTCACAATGAGAATATATAAGGTCATCATACTTTAAAATGTATGCTTCACATGTAAATGCAATGTACAACTTAAATACTGAAGGTTACATAAAGATTGCCACAAACCCCTTACACACAAGTAAGCAAACTTCTTACTTAAGTTGTTTCTTTTCTTACACAGAACCATTGTATCCTACTGTACCTCAGGTTTTTTAGATTCCTCGTGATAGCATGATCTTTCTTATATGTGATCTTAGTCAACTACTTCCATTATCCAGATAATTGCATAATGTTTGCTACTGTACATTGGTACGTGTAGTTTGCATTATAATAAAACTACAAAATAAGCCAGCCACCTGATATGTACTAGTGACAAAATCTGAAAAATTATTTAAGTCTCATGGCTATAATCACTAATTAATTACCATTTCAAGCATTCTGAAATACTCATATTAAAGGTATTTATATTCAAATTGTTTTTATTTATTATGTATATAATAGTAAGTCAGACGATATTCTCATGTACATGTACTAAGAATTCTGCTCACTTTCCTTGTTTATACCAACACAGTAGCCTCATATCTAGAGAAAAAAATGGAATGGCCCACATTCCACTCCATACAAATGACTCCAATGGAGTAACTGTATGGACAACGAGTCATGTGACTCACCACACACATGTCATATGACCCCTGGTATCCGAGTAATACTGTTCAGGTATATAACAGTTTTAGGGTATGTTCACACGACGTGTTGGATCCGATTTTAGATGCGTTTTTGGATCCATGTTTTGGACCCTAAACGAACCCAAACATGTATCTAACAATATGCAGTGTGATTTTACACTGCTTGCAATGTAAACATGCATCGGTGTTCAGACGAGTGATCTCCAATGCGCGTTTACTTGCGTCTTTCTAATGCATCTTTCGGATCCGATCTAAGAATTGTCATGTCCTTTCTTGATCTGAAAGACACAGCAGGCGCCCTATTTACAACTATAGGGTGCATTCCTGCTGCAGCCAAAATGCAGCCAAACACGCAACTGCATGTTGTATGCATGTTGGATGCATTTTGGATAAAATTGATGCAGCGCTTTTGGATGCGATTTTTGGATCCAAATTCGGATCCAAAATGCTGTGTGAACATACCCTTACAGTTAACTTTATTAACAACTCATATCTTAGAAACAGTTATGTTGTGTCTCTTTAACACTGAACCTTATTAACAATATGACAACAGTTATACAAGTAAGATCACACAGTGAATAACCACATTAACACTAATTAATCAACTATTATTCCTATTCAGTTATCACATAACCCTGTGACTAACTGAATACTAGAAGGTCACATTAGTGATGCCATGTTTAGTACATACAGTTCCTTCATGGGAGTCATTATTGTGGACTGGAATGTGGAGAATATAGGACGACATGTATGAATGCCGGTGCCATTTTTTGGCGTGCTTTAAGCTAAACAGTCATAGTCCTGTTCTATAGACGTATGTACCATCGTATGCTAAAACTTGACGCATTGTGCTGGGGCATATCGTGCCAGGATTGTATGATGCGCCAAGAATACACCAAAGTTTGATGCAAAACTGCCATACAAATCCATACTAGTTTCAAATTGACATGGCTGAGACTACTTTTGATGTAGAGCTGGACACATTTATGAAGTGTTGTGAGACCCTTCCACACATACTGTCGGATCAAACACTATTAAAAATGGAGGTAGAACTGGCGAGTCAGCGCCAGGTTCATACATGTCGCCCATAATGTTTTTTTCTAGATAGGGTCCTACTGCATTGGTATAAAAAAGATACAGAAGCAGAATTTAAAATACGTGTATAGTAGATTTCATGTTACATAATAATAATAATAATAATAATAATAATAATAATAATAAATTAAAAGACTTTATAGTGGACAACCCCGTAAAAACACAACCCTACAGTACAAACTGAATACGTAATTGCAATATGCTTGCAAAACCCTCAGCAGGCTAGAAGACCTATTATAGTCACTGGGTGGCCACATATAGACACATATATCAAAAACATCTTGAAACATTGAAACAATAAATCAGTTTTTTTTCGAAGCTAGTCATCTCGTGCCGCTCATCTTGGAATGTGTTGAGCTACAAGGTAAAGACAAGGAAGACACATTTCTATGTTGGCGCTTTCTTTGCTTGTTTTGCAATGTATCCTTACAATATAATATTTGCCTAGTTTTACATTTTTGGTTTGTATTCAATAAATACAGTTCTGCATACTTCTAGTGAATTATTCAAAACTAAGCAAGACTTATTCTCCAAATAAAAACAATGCATTTTTTCACATGAACAGTTTGACAAATGGTTGTGTATGTTTCCATGGGTCTGTGGTCTTTTAGAGAGTACTTTGCTTCAATAATGAAATGAAACTATAGCCTGTGGTATGTTATTTTTTAGTTCTATGTGTTATAGTAATAGGATTGTTTTTTAAACAGGATTCAGGATCTGCTTTGTATTAAGCAATTATGTTTGGTCTGCTTAGCAATGCACAGTCTGCCATTCAATATTTCCTTAAAGATTCACATTCTTCATAAAAAACAAAACCTTTTGACACAGAACATACTGAAAAAGACAGTCATATGTTTAAGACTTAGGGTGACATGTATGAATCCTGGCGCTGACAGGCCAGTTCTAAATCACTTTAAAGCAGTGTAGAATGTTCCAGAATGTATGAACCTTTTCTTCTGCAGGTCATACATATAGATGGAGTCTAGTGCCAATATGACAAGTCTGGCTCAAGCAAAACACATTTAATCTGGTCTGGCTGTTTTGTTATACGCCTAGGTTTGGCGTCAAAGAATCATAAATGTATGTAGTCCTATGAATGTGATGCGACACGCTCCCGGAACGTCCTCAAATCTTTGGCACATTAAGAAGTGTCTTTGGTGCATTACAAAGGCACTTATCACGCCAAAGTTTGAAGTGCGCATGTTCATACATCCTTTTTGGCTCAAGGTACACCAGAAAACTGGTGTAGCCCCATTCATACATGTTGCCCTTAGTGTAGCAAGTGACAACCAAAGGGATTAGGTGGCAGCAACGAGGTCCAGTTTCCATCATGGTGACCCTTCTGGAGGGCCTTATTCTTTCACCCTCCTCACTTACACTCCCTACAGTGAAAAGGGGTCTGCACTTAAAATTTGTGGTTTTCCCCTGGGACATGCTCTTAAATACACTTCTGCCCTGTGGTTGAGGTAGTTGAGGTGTCCATGGTGTTCATGCAGAATAAAGACAAGGAGCCAGATGGAGGTGAAGGCAAACTTTTACCCACAGCACTTAAATATACAGTTCTATCTTCCACATTACGCATATGGAGGCACATTTCCTTCATCAACATTGCTCGAATCCTGGATTCTGAATTTCTGGACGTCTGATATTCTTAATTAGATGATAACCTTGATAAGCGGGCTGGTCTCACCAATGGCTTTGGTGGCAATGTTCCTCTACCAACTTTAGTTGCTACCCCTGGAGAAAGCTTTCCTTTCAAAGACTGTGAATCTCACTAGACCCTGGGGTATTGAGCAGCCTGCTTCTAGGCAACAGCCTATTGGCCCTGAATCACCTCCAATATAAGCTGTAGAACTGGAATGCTCTAAAACTAAATGCCCCTCTACACTACGGCTGTTATATGGGCTGATAACTCCCCCCATGTTCCCTGCAACCAAGTTTATTCATGCATAGGCTGTCACAGGTCATAGAGTGTAACTCTTACAGTTATTAAGGCAGCATAACATACACACATATTATAAATTTGTGTGCATTTTTACCTCCTGTACATTACATTAGTATTCACAAAATTTATATTTTGTGTCAGTAGTTATGACACATGTTCTTATGACACCCACTTATTTTAGAAATTTTGTGATCCTATTCCTGTAGTGTGGTGCAACAGGGGGCTAGGACAGCAATGGTGTTGTTTGCCCAATGGGTCATTCCCCTTGCTGGTGTTGCCATTGCAGCTGCAGTCACCATACAGTCCTGCATCTATTAGTGTAGGGACTCACAAGCATACTTACTTCACAACATGAACAGTTCAATAGCACCGCTTGAATGGGTACCTTGGATGTCAGGTATCTGGTAGAGGTCACAACCATTTTGAGGGACAGTTTATGCTTATTATTATTGCTATTTATTTTAAAGCGCCATTGATTCCATGGTGCTGTACATTCCAGGGGGGAGGGGGGTAACATACATAACATATGTCAAACAAATGCAATGATGACGATGAGTGACCAACAACTGGTACAGAGGGAGAGAGGACCCGGCCCAGGAGGGCTTACACTCTACAATGGAGGAGGAAAGAGACAGGAGATGAGAGACAGACATGTTTGTGGGGTGGAGTAGTGACAGTAGAGTTATTGTAGGTTATAGGCTATCCTGAAGAGATGGGTTTTGAAGCTGGTGAAGGTGGAGGAGAGTCTGATGTGTTGGGGCAGTGAACTACAGAGAATAGAGGAAGCATGACAGAAGTCTTGGAGATGGTTGTTCGAGGAGCTGAAAGAGGAGAGCAGAGGAGAAGGTCCTATGAAGAGTGGAGATTGCATGAGAGGAAATATCTGGAGATTAAGGCAGAGATGTATGGAGGAGAGAGGTTATGGAGAGCCTTGTAGGTCATGGTTAGCAACTTGGTCTAGGACTTTGTTTGTTGCCCAAAGCAACCAATCAGAGCTCCCCTTTCATTTCATATAGTGCTCTTAAGAAATGAAACGGGAGCTCTGAGTGGTTGCTACGGGCAACAAAAAAAGTCTTAGACGTAGACAGTTTTCATAAATGTCCCTCTTTATGTCCAAAGGTTATCCACTCCTCCCCTAACAGTAAGCAGGGTGGACATGCTAACCTGTTCTTCTTAATATATGTCTGCACATGAATTTTATCTACCTTAATTTACAATGCTTTGGTCATCAAAGTTGGTAATCCTACTCCTGAACAAAACTCCCCTTTTACTGGTGAATCCTTTCCTTTTGTATGATGCTAATGGATGGTCAGAATTTGATTAAGCCTATTCTATGAGATGTTGACATTAAAAACCAGTAATAATTGCAGTACAATATGGTTCCCAGTTATTTGTTAGTATCCTTGATATCAGTTTACTTCTGAACAGGAGGTTTACACATTCTTATTAATCAAGTTATTTTACTGCTGGGCAATCTCTATTCATGTTTTGCTGAAATGCAATTTTTTAAGGCTCTGTCCATGTGGATTCCAACTTCAAATATTTGTCTAAAACCAATAGTAAACCAACCCCATATACCTCAATAGAAAATACACCTTGTAGTTCATACAATGCTTATTTTTGTTAGTGAGTTTTTCAACGAAAAAAAACATTCATTCTTGCATCTTATTACACGTAGAATACTTACTATTGAGACCAATGGGGATGGCTCAAAAATACTTGTGTAAAACGCATCCAAAACATTTGTATGTCGTTTTGGATGCAGTTCAGTGTCCAACAACACATAGAAATGAATGTGACTGGTTTCTGACTGTAATCCGCCACAAAAAAGACCCTAAATTCACAGGAAATACTCAGAATCCAACAAGAAGAGTACGTCAGGACGTACCCTGATTGTGCAGCCTGTAGATCAGCATTTTACTAATGAGCTTTAATGAGGTGCGGACATCAGTGACTGCGCAGTCTCATCCTGTCATAGTAGAACATCCCTGCTATAAAATACAGAAATATTATGAGTACATAGGATTCCAAATTGCAGCTATTCGGTGGGTAAAATCAGACAAAGGATCCAGCTCACTACTAGGTAGTTGTCTGCATTAAATGCATAACAAGTTGCAAGACAGTTCCTACCCACAGGCATAGTACTGTAATGACAAACACTGATTTTAAAATATGATATGGACTTTATATACCAATTTATGAAAAATGTGAGCCACCGATGACACATTGATAGCTTTACAGGAAGCATAAAGTACTGAAACACTGTCAGCTCTCCTTAGTCCTGCCAATCAGATCCTAGTCAAAACTTTCTAATAGAGTTTACATGTTGGCAGCCATCCAACCAGCTGTGCCTTAGAGCAATAAAACACAGGTGATTTGAATCACTGCAAAGATATCCAATCAGACATCAGGAAGAGAAACACCCAAAAATCAGATGTGAATTACCAGCAAACAAATAATGTCTTCAATGATGTAAGTCTTCCTTTTTCATATAGCTACTTATTACACTACACATGTCCTGACATTTGATGCATATTTTTAGAACACAGTAATAATATATAGCAACATTTTACAAGTGATTTAACTGTTCTTTTTGCCAACATTAAGTGTTTATATATATATAGATAGGACACTTTTCATACAATGTAAAGTAGTCAGTGCACAGCTTGTATAACCGTGTAAATTTGGTGTGCCCTCAAAATAACTCAACACACAACTACCAATGTCTAAACTTCTGCAAAAAAAAGTGAGTACACAACAAATTGTGCCTAAAGTGTCAATATTGTGTGTGGCCACCATTATTTTCCAGTACTGCCTTAACTCTTGGGAATGGAGGTCACTAGAGCTTCACAGGTTGCAGCCACTGGAATCTTCTTTCACTCTTCCATGACGATATCACAGAGCAGGTGGATGTTATAGACCTTGTGCTCCTTTACTTGTGCCCCACAGATGCTCAATAGGGTTTAGGTCTGGAGACATGCTTGGCCAGTCCAGAGCGCTATGAGTAAGGGCGTTTTTTCTTAGCCCGAAACGCATCAGCGCGTTTGTCCTTGTGTATCTGGGACACCACTCCCTATTGCTGATTTGCTGATTTGGTGACCTCATTTTCTTTAGCAAGGCAATGGTCGTATTGGAGGTGTGTTTGGTGTCATTATCATGTTGGAATAACTCCCAGTTTCTGAAGGGAAGTGATCATGCTCTGCATCATTATGTCACAGTATATCTTGGCATTCATGGTTCCCTCAGTGAACTGTAGTTATCCACAGCCGGAAACACTGACAGCCACCACTATGCTTGACTGTAGTGAAGACACACTTGTCTTTGTACTCTTCACCTGGTTGCCACCACACATGCCTGACACCATCTGAACCAAATAAGTGTATTTTAGTCTCATCAGATCACAGAACATGGTTCCAGCAATCCATGTACTTAGTCTGCTTGTCTTCATCAAACTGTTTGTGTACTTTCTTGTGCATCATCTTTGGAAGAGACTGCCTTCCAGGATGAGGGCCATGCTGACCAATTTGATGCACTGACAGGCTAAACACCCCACCCCTTTAACCTTTGCAGCAATGTTGGCCGCACTCATACGTCTATTTTTAAAAGACAATCTCTGGATATGATGCTGAGCACATGCACTCACCTCTTTTGGTCAACCATGGCCTGTTCGGAGTGGAACCTGACTTGCTTAACCTCTGCATGGTTTTGGCCACTGTGTTGCAGCTCAGTTTCAAGATGTTGGCAATCTTTTTACAACCTAGCCATCTTTATGTAGAGAAAATGTCTTTTTTTCAGATTCTCAGAGAGTTCCTTGCCATGGGGTGCCATGTTGAACTTCCAGTGACCAGTATGAGATGCAATAGCTCACACACTACTTCCCAGACATAGCTGAGATCTTGTAACACTGATAAGTCACACAGCACCGCGGAAGGAAAATGACAAATTGGGCACAATCAGGGATGTACTCACTTTTGTTGCCAGTGGTTTACACATTGATGGCTGTGTGTTGAGTTATTTTGAGGGCACACCAAATTTACACTATTTTAAAAATATACTACTTTTGTATCAAATTCTATTAAAGTGTCATATCTTCAGTGTTGTCCCATAAAAAGATAGAATACAATATTTACAAGAATGTGAGGAATGTACTCACTTTTGTGAGATACTGTAAATATTTGGCAATTTGAAAAAGAAAGATATAGGTTGTACGGTGGCAGCCTGGAGGGTCCGTAATGGGGTGTACATTCCAGCTAGATTTCTGGCTTACACCAGAGAAAGAAATAATAAGTGACATGTCTCCAAAGTTTCCTGGCCTTGGTGAAATAGAAGTCGTTTGTGTTGTGTCAGCCACAGTAAGTGGTTGACATACGTTTACCAGTAGTATGGTTGCTTCAGACGGCTTTTTTAACGGGATAACAAAGTGTTAGGTGGGTGGGTTTTCCCCCATGTTCCAGGCCAGGGTTTGGCTGGGATTTTAATTTGGCTAGTCAGCTGACTAGAGATCTGAAACAATCAAGGAATTGGTGAGGGGCCCTGAAATGGGGGACATCCAGGGGTCTACATAAACCCGCTTGCTCTGCGGGGTAGGAGGGTAACTGCCTGTGTAGCCACGCTCAGCGAGCAGGGGTTTTATGTGTTTAATGTTCTGTTTTAGTTTTGGCATACAGTGAATGCGTATATTGTTGTGCCAATAAAAGCGGGAGGAACCGTTGAACCAAAAAACCTTTCTGTGTCCTTTCTGCATTGAACTGTGATCCAAGACGGCTCCCCGTTATTTTATTGTTATTTTTTTATATAGCTTTTTTTTTGCAATTTTTAATTGCCAAATATATGCGATAAGTGATTGCATTTTTACATTCTTTGATTGTAATTTAAAAAGGGGTGTGTCATCAGAAAAGACCTTTTATTTAACTCATGTTTTCTGTTAAACATTTGTAAGAATTTTTGGTTTTGTTTTTTAAACTTCTTTAATACTATCAATATTAAAAAACAAAATCCTGGAATCTTGCAGTTTTCACTTTGGCCATAAAGCCTGTTAGTAGGCTAACATAGTCTGACACTTCCTGTTCTATAGACGAACCTGAGGAAGTGTTTTTAAATAGTGTTGAGCGATTATTATCGACAAAGTTGAAATCGGCACATTTTTTATGTTGATCGAAATTTTTAGACATGCATAATTTTGGTTAAAATTGTGCATATTATTAAGATTGGCCATTTTTTCGCTTCCTTTTATTTTGGCGGCCCGAAATCAGCTTAAGAATAGAGCAGGGTGAGATGTGTGTCCCAGTCAGACTGGGGTGTGCAGGTTGGGATTGGGTGTAAAAATCACATGACTGTTTTACATCAACACCTTCCTGTTTAGCCCAGTGTCTCTCAGGTCTCTGCGTAGGCGTGCGCTCTGCCTGTGTCCAACCAGCTAGGAAAATTTTTTCTATTCCCCCACAAGAAAACTTTTGTTAGCTGTGATCCTTACAATTATTAGATTTGAGATTGGAAGATTTTATATAGTTAGGTGAGAATTTTTTAAAATCATCTACCGTTTTAAAATCACGGGGGGATCGAGGGGGGGGGCCCCCCCCGGGGGGAACAAGACGCTCTATAAAGAATACTGGATAAAGTTCACCAAGATTAGTGTAGACTTTTCATGCAATAGTTTATTATTAACAGTTTTCTATTTAATATTTCCTGGAATTGGGGAGCCTGAACTTTTATTAGGATACACATCTTTTCTATTTTTGAGGTTCTTTTTAGGTGCAAAACTCCACTTTAATTTTTCAGATACTTTAAAATAGGTGTTCATTTTCAATTTTTACCATTCCCCCTTTGTTATTATCCACCTTTCAGTTAAATTGTCCAGCAATTTTTAGTCGCACAGGGTTTATAGGGGCAAAAAACCTTGTATTATCCGAATAAATTTCCCGATACGTTTTTTTTTACTTTGGCGCACTACAGCTTTTTTTCATTGGGCACCTTTCACTTAAATGTGAATACAGCAATTTTGTAGTCACCACGGTGAAATTTATAGGTCCAAAAAAAACCTTTTATTTCAAATCATTTCAGATACTGTTTTTTTTTGCACTTTTGCCCAGTCCAGATTTTTTGATAGGCCCCCTTCATTAAATTTAAACCCGAATTTTTGTAGTTACCACAGGTGAATTATAGTGCCAAAAAAAAAACCTTTTATTATCCGAAATACATTACAGATACGTGTTTTTTGCATTTTTACCCAGTCCAATTTTTTGATGAGCCACCCTTCAGTTAAATTTTTAAACCCCAAATTGTATAGTTACCCAAAAGGGAAATTGTTTGGTGCCAAAAAAACCTTTTTTTATCCCAATACATTTCGATACGTGTTTTTTTTCACTTTGGCGCACTACGCTTTTGTTCATTGAGGCACCTTGCACTTTAAAATGAAAAAAGAAAATACCTTGTTTTATCCGAATAAGTTTAGTATTGTTTTTTTCACTTTGTCCACTACAGCTTTTTCATTGGGCACCTTGCACTTAAAAGTGAATACAGCAATTTTGTAGTCACCCCAGGTAATTGAAGGTGCCAAAAAATACCTTTTATTATCCGAATACATTTCAGATACGTGTTTTTTCACTTTGGCGCAGGCCAGCTTTTTTTGATAGATCTACTTTGCAGTTAAATTTGAATACAGCAATTTTGTAGTCGCCACAGGTGAATTGATAGGTGCCAAAAAATACCTTTTATTATCCGAATACATTACAGATACGTGTTTTTTCATTTTGGCACACTACAGCTTTGTTATTGAGGCACCTTGCACTTAAATGTGAATACAGCAATTTTGTAGTCACCACAGGTGAATTGAAAGGTCCCAAAATACCTTTGTATTATCCGAATACATTACAGATAAGTGTTTTTTGACTTTGGCGCAGGCCAGCTTTGTTGATAGATTATTTTGCAGTTAAATTTGAATACAGAAATTTTTTGTAGTTACCACAGGTGAATTGATAGGTCCCAAAAAAAATACCCTTTTATTATCCGAATACATTACAGATACGTGTTTTTTTGCACTTTTGCCCAGTCCAGATTTGTTGATAGGGCCACCTTGCAGTTAAATTTGAATCCAGAATTGGATTACCACAGCGAATTGATAGGTCCAAAAAATACCTTTTATTATCCGAATACATTACAGATACGTGTTTTTTGCACATTTCCCAGTCCGATTTGTTGATAAAGCCACCTTGCAGTTAAATTGAAATCCACAATTGTGAAAGTTACCAACAGTGAATTGATAGTGCCAAAAAATACCTTTTATTACCAACATTACAGATACGTGTTTTTCACTTTGGCGCATACAGCTTTGTTCATTAGGCACCTTGCACTTAAATGTGAATACAGCAATTTTGTAGTCACCACAGGTGAATTGAAAGGTGCCAAAAATCCCTTTTGTTTATCGAATACATTTCAGATACGTTTTTTTTTCACTTTGGTGCAGGGCACTTTGTTGATAGATCTACTTGCATTTAAATGTGAATACAGAAATTTTGTTTTGATTGGGGGATTTGAAATAGCTGTGATTTGCCGTTTTTTAAAATAAGAGACTTTCCAAACTCTTCCATACCTTCTCAAATTTTATATTTCTGAACATGGAGCGAAATGCAGGTGGTAAGCGAGCAAAGAGGGGGGTGGGACATGGAGGTAGAGGTACGAGAGAAGGTGCTCCTTCCAGTGCTGTCGACAACACGCATGCCAGCGGATCGTCGGTTGCAGGACCGTCAGGCCTGTCATCGCTGGGTCAGGGCCCTGTGAATCTCAGTAACGAACAGCGTCGCCAATCTGTCCTTCAGTGGTTAATGCAACCTGCATCCAGCAGTCTTACCTCCTCGTCCTCCCAATCACGGCCACAAATGTCACTCTAATAATATTCTAGACGGGTTATGCAATGAGAAACACGATTACAAATTTCCGCTATATTTTAGCTTTTATTAGTCCAAGGTTTATCCTTATAGTATCCTTTAACAACACAGTTTTTTCATATGCATGCTATTTTGTTACTTTTGTAGATGTACAGGAGCTGCAAGTCATGCGATGCGACATGTAAATAGGTATACAACAGATGGTAGAAATTCAATTCAGCATTTTGTCGGTGAAATACAATTTCCAAATTATGTCCAGTAATTGTTGCTTATTCGCAATTCACTTCCAATATTATTCCTTCAGGGAGAAACTAAAGCACGCATGCTATGTCAAACGTATCCCGAAACTATCCAAACAAAAAGCCCCTTAAGCTTCAATACAGCCTCGCTACTTGTGGGCTCACGTCTGTAGCTCCTTCCCGTCTTAGACTGATCCTCCGCCTGATTTTCTGAGAAGGCTTAAAGCCCTCCCGCGACTTTCGGGAAAAACCCCCTTGGTCAAGCTTACCTTCTTGGTGTGCACCTATGCTTAAATATCTGTCTACGTTCAGGTGGGGTTTTTTAAAAACCCACACCTTACTAGTGAAAAATATCCTACTCACTTCTACAATACAATTCTATTTACATAGCGGTGCTCTAAAGAAACGCACTCCATTTACATTCCTCGTTCAATCCAGCCGGACTGAGTGACTCCAATCTGGAGATCCAATATACCTCCCTCTGTAACAGCTTTCTTTTTATATCGTCATTATTCTCCCCTTCTATTTGCTCCAACACACACCATTTTACTTCGCTGGCATTGTGACTAAATTCAAAGAAATGCTTGGCTACACTTGTTTCACCAAATTTTTTCTTACTTAGATCTTCTTTGCTTTCTTTTTGCCTTGTTTTAAACAAACGTATGTGTGAACGGTGCTCATTAATCCTAACTTTTATTTGGCGGCTAGTCTGACCCACATACGCTTTGCCGCATGGGCATTTTAACATGTATACGACATTTGTTGAATTGCATGTGAATAGACCCCTACTTCTAATTTTATAGCCTTTCATTGGATGGTATATGAATTCACCTCTAATTATTCCCGTGCAGTTTTGACAATTTAAACACGGGAATGTACCCTTTTTGGGGGTACTAAGGACGCTTTGTCGTGTTCTTTTAATTTTTAAGTCTGAGTGAACTACCATATTGCCAATGGTTTGTCCGCTACGTTAGATAAAGCGTGGTTTGTCAGTGAATAATTAAACCATACTCCGGTCACTCTGTAAAATTCTCCAAGATTTTTAATATTAATTTTTTCACTAATTTAGCATGGTCATATATACTGCCAACAAAAATCAATTGCATTTTCTTGTTTTATCTGTGTCTGTTTATGTCTTAATTCTTCTCTTGTTTTATTGCCTACTCCTCAGCTATTTTAGACACTTTTTTTCTAGAATACCTTCTGCTTACGAATTTTTCTATCATATTATTTTTGTTTCGTTGGTGTTCATCATCTGTCGTGCATATTCGTCGAATCCTAGAAAATTGGCCTTTAGGTATTCCTCTAGTCACGTTAGGAGCATGAAAACTTTTGCAATGTAGCATGTTGTTTCTGTCGGTCAATTTACTATATAAAGTCGCCTCTAATATATGTCCTCTCTTATACACAGTGACATCTAAATAGTTAATTTTTCTTTATCCACAGTTGCCAGTTGAATTCTAGCAATGTGTGGATATTATTGATGTATTGGTTGAATTCCCGAATTCTGATTCACTACCTTGCCACAATACAAATAAAATCATCCACATTTTCTTAAACCCTAAAACCAATTAAATGGCTTTTATGGTCCGTGGATAAGAAAATTTGGGTTCAATATGTTCTACGTACATGTTCACAAAACTTGGTGCGACTGGAGTACCCATACTGGTCCCCTGTCGCTGCAGATAGAATTCTCCCCCAAATCTGAAATAATTGTCACTTAATATGACTTCTAGTAAGAACATCAAAAAAGAGATTTTCTGATTTTTTAAATTTCGATCATTTTTAAGATGTTCTCTGACGATATCTAAGCCAGCTTCTGACGGTATATTGGTATATAGGCTTTTTATATCTAAAGTGCAGAGTATTGTGGAATTTATTAACATTGAGTTTCTCTATTTGTTCCAAGAATTCATTAGTGTCTCGTAGACATCTAGATAATTTTTTAACTATTTCTTGAAGGTGTTCATCAACGTATGTAGCAATTGTTTGAAACACTGACCCAATACCTGACACGATAGGTCGTCCAGGTGGGTCCTTTAGTGTCTTGTGGATCTTTGGAACGGGAGGATCAGTCTAAGACGGGAAGGAGCTACGAGACGTGAGCCCACAAGTAGCGAGGCTGTATTGAAGCTAAGTGCTTTTTGTTTGGATAGTACGGGATACGTTTGACATAGCATGCTGTGCTTTAGTTCTGCCTGAGAGAATAATATTGGAAGTGAATTGCGATATAGCAACATTACTGGACATATGTTGAATTGTATTTCACCGACATATGCTGAATTGAATTTCTACCATCTGTTGTATACCTATTTACATGTCGCATCGCATGACTTGCAGCTCCTGTACATATACAAAAGTAACAAAATAGCATGCATATGAAAAAACTGTGTTGTTAAAGGATATATAAGGATAAACCTTGGACTAATAAAAGCTAAAATATAGCGAAAATTATTAATCGTTTTCTCATTGCATAACCCATCTAGAATATTATTAGAGTGGCATTTAAAATAGGGCTGGACACCCTTTACTGGACGGTTTAACAAAACTCAATCGATACGCTGATATTGAATTATATGAAGTATATTTACGGCCACAAATGTCGTCATCAGCATCATCAGCATCCGTCCAACATGAAGCAGCCCAAATGTCAACTTGTGTACCCACCCCTGTGGAAAACCATTTTCTGAAGACCTCTTTGATGACAAAAAAGCGGGGGGTCAGAAGGCAAAGCAAAAGATCAAGGGCAAAAATATATTTTCTTGCTCGACCCCTTTTCTGATGCCCTCAGAGGAAGAAGGGGCCGGTCAATCGG